>JARQOD010014305.1:0-10325 GCA_033576555.1 Oophaga sylvatica
ATAATTCCCCATCATTCTGTTTTCTTTCCATCGATGTTGCGCACATAAACGCCATCTTGTTGTTTTCAGCTGGCAGTGAAGTGGTCCATTAGTAGTAAAAGCACAATGTCGGCAATCTCTAGAATACATGGAGTGGCCTGGTGAATAAATACATCCACATGATAAATGGAAAGCCTGCGGATTTTAAATCCAAACCACTGTCCATTTACTCTGTAGATATTTTCCTACATGTGCATGGGACTCTTAAAATCTAATAAACTACGCTGATATTGTAAAAAGCGGCAGAGTTTCTATACGGAACATACCCTAAGGATTTTTGCCATACTCTAAAGCCACTTTATTTGAACCTGTCATTTGTTTAAATTTTTTTTATTTTTTTATATAAAGTGGTTGTCCACTACTCGGACAACCTCTTCTTCTCTTTTCAATCACAACTTCTTCTTATTCACGGTTTCTCCTTAGTAAAACATTAACGTCTATGCTCCCCTCCAGTGCTGGGACATTCTAGCAGTGTTAACACTGGCTCTCCAATGGTTTGCCTGACATTGTCACGTGATCACTGCAGCCAGTCATCGACCGCTCCACTGTCCCTTCCTCTGGATGTCTGATTTGTCTGAAGGAGGGACAGTGAAGCAGCCGTTGATGGGTCGAATTACATTGTCACGTCAGTGATGAACACGGCTGGAATGGCACCAGAGGTGAGTATACCTGTTGTTCTACTTGGAGGAAACATAGTGGTTAAGAAGAGGTTGTCTGAGTTTAATATAACTTTTATTAACTATGTTATACATAGCACTGAGGGATCTGACCAGCTGGAGGCTCTCCTTTTATTGCAGCCATATACTTTAGTTTGTCTGATAACCTGTTTAAAACCATTTCTGGAAACATTAGAGAATATTGGTATTTCTCCTTCGTCTCATTGGGGACACAGGACTGTGGGTGTATGCTACTGCCGCTAGGAGGCTGACACTAAGTAAATATAAAAAAAGGTTAGCTCCTCCTCCGCCGTATACACCTCAGCACTGGCCGCAGGCAAACCCAGTTTATGCTTAGTGTCTCATGGAGGCACACGTCTGTTTTGTTCAGACCATTTTTTTTTTTCCCCACGATATTGAGACAGGGGCGACGGACCCTTTTGAAGGGGTCCGATCTCCCCAAACCATCAACGGGCGAGCACGTGGAGTGAAGCCTCCACGTATCCTTTCCCGCTACGTGGGATATGAGTGCCGGACTTAGCCCTGACCACCCTAGGGTAGTGAAATTCTGGGCTGTACAGAGGCAGGAGGAAGTCAGTGCGGCCCCCACTGCTCCACCAATGCTAGACTGCGGTGCTGCAAGGCGGCGGACAGTCCCTCTCCTCACCTCCTGAAGGGGTGATGGAGTTAGGGTGCCTGCACTGTCCTCTTTTTCTCCTGCCTGGAGAGTTCCCTCTAAGGGAAATTGTTTGCCCACCTGCGAGTTCTGGAGCCCTGGAGGAAAACGTTGGTGTGGAAACTCATAGCCGGCGTCTGATCAGCTGGCTGCAGCCAGGCAGGACACGCTGGGGCGCCTTCCCCCACAGGATTGCGTCATCTCCGGGACCGCCCCCCTATTTCCTGGCACTGCTGGGCCTCAGGTAAAATTTAGTCCCTGGCCTCGGCCGGAGACCGGGCCTGGGACGATAACTTGGCGCCAGGCTTGGGGCTGGCCGCGGTCCTAAGCTCCGCCTCCGGCGGCGGTAGCTCTGGCGGGCCCACCCTCGTTTCTTCGGGCGGCCTCCGCCGGAAATTTAGGCCGAGGCTTCGGCCGGTGCTAGGCCGCGGCCGAAATTTAGTCCCCGGCTTGGTTCGGGGACTAGGACGCAACCGGAAATTAGGCCCCGACATCAGCTGACGCTAAACCACGCCCTTGTTCCCTCCTTCCAAGGCTGGACTATTTCAGGCGCTCCTCCCTGAAGGGGAAGCGCCGTTTTTTGAAACCTGGCTGTCAGATTGTGCTCTGAGTGGGGATACAGATCTGGGGTAGGTGCTGTTACCGCCAGCTTGGCTGTTCCGCTTAGCTGCTCTCCTCAGCGCTTCTTCGCTCCTCCAGTACCACAGCCTCATTTAAAACTAGTGCTGCAGGAAGGGTATTGTGACAGATCCACTATGTCCAGAAGGGCCAAGATCCATACGGTGCTATATACCGCATGCATTGCTTGTAGGTCACCTTTTCCGCATGCCCAGGTTAATCGGGTCTGCGAGGCTTGTGATTCCGAACGGGCTCAGGAGCCCTCACCCATAGCTGAGCCCAATGCGTCAGGTCCTCTGGAATGGGCCTTGTCTCTGTCGCAGTCTATGGTGTCATTAACAAGAGCGATTGAGTCCCTTCAAGCTCCCGATAGGAGCAGGAACAGTGGTTCATCCGTATTGGTTGCGGCTCAGGAACCTCCGGCCTGCAAGGGCCACGCTCTCACCAGGCAGACGCAGGGGAAACGAACCCATACTGCGTTGCCTATGCCGACCAGGGCCTCGGCATCTATCAGTTCCGTTTCTCGCTCTCCCTCACCTTCGGAAGCGAGTGATCAATATTCGGATTCTGAGTCTGAAGGGTCCCTCAATCTAGAGGCCCCGAATTGTCAGGAGACAATTGACAGTCTTATAGAAGCTGTCAATCAATCCCTGGGAGTGGACGACGAATCCACTTTGACTTCGGGTCATAAGGTGTCCTTCAAAAGAGCCAGACAGACTCATAATGTCTTTGGTACTCATCCTGAGTTTGAGGAGCTTGTGCAGCGCCACCGAGAAAAACCGGATAAGCGCTTTGCAGGACAGAGGGCCCTCAATACCAGGTATCCTTTTGCTCCTGAACTTCTTAAGAAGTGGGCGGAATCCCCAGTGGTCGATCCTCCGGTGTCACGCTTGGCATCTAACACGCTTCTCTCCCTTCCTGATGGTTCCTCGATTAAGGATCCAACGGATCGTCTGATTGAAAGCCTGGCTCGCTCGGTGTTTGAAGCATCTGGGTCATCTCTCTCTCCTTCCTTTGCAGCGACTTGGGTTGCTAAGGCCATGATTTCCTGGTCAGAGTCTCTGAACAGAGCTCTTCACGGTGTAGAAGTGCCACCTGAGGTTTTTGAGATATCTAATCAGATGGCTCTCGCAGGTGATTTTTTGATCAACGCTTCCATGGATGCGGCAAATTGCGCAGCATTAGCTGCTGCTAATGCAATTGCCATTAGGAGATCCTTGTGGTTGAGGACTTGGCGAGCAGACTCAACTTCAAAGAAGTCACTTACGTCCTTGCCGTATCAAAGCGGTCGTTTATTTGGTGAAAAGCTGGATCAGCTTATATCTGATGCGACAGGAGGGAAGAGCTCTTTTTTGCCTCAGCAGAAAGTCAAACAGCCCTTTCGTCGACAGCTTCAGCCTCGTTTTAGAGCCTTTCGCAACCCAGGTTGGGCCGCAACAGCCAGTTCCAGCGGCTCAGGTCGACCTAATCAGGCCAGAGATCGTCAGGTCTCTTACAAAACCAACCCGTTGGGAAGAATGCGGTCTCAACAACCGAGATCTAGAGGGTCTAGGCCCCAAAGATTTTCGGATAAATGACTGGAGGCAGAATCCGGTCGAATCATCCAGAGTAGGCGGCCGTCTACTCTGGTTTCGCCCCACTTGGCTATCGATTACTCAAGACGAGTGGGTCAGGGAATTAGTCACCTCGGGGTACAAGATAGAATTTACCAGCCTTCCCTCAAATCGTTTTTTTTTCCCTCGCGCCTTCCCAAGGAGGAGTCTCGGGTTCGCGCCTTATTCAAGGCGGTCGAGTCTCTTCGACACAGCGGGGTTGTCGTACCTGTACCAGAGGTCGAAAGAGGTCGTGGGTTTTATTCCAATCTGTTCATTGTACCCAAAAAGGACGGTACCGTAAGACCCATTCTGGATCTAAAAAGACTGAACCGGTTTGTCAGAATTCGACATTTCCGAATGGAGTCTCTCCGCTCGGTCATTGCTGCCATGGAAAAAGGGGAATTTCTAGCATCAATAGACATCCAGGATGCCTATCTTCACATCCCCATATTTCCCCCTCATCAAAGGTTTCTTCGGTTCGCCATCAGCAAACTCCACTTTCAGTTCGCTGCCTTGCCATTCGGGCTAGCCACAGCTCCCAGAGTGTTCACAAAGGTCATGGCTGCTGTTGTATCCATTCTGCACTCCAGGGGGATAGTCATCTTGCCTTACCTAGACGACCTTCTCATCAAGGGTCCGTTTTCCAAACATGCGAGGAAAGTGTCAGCATTACCCTAGACACCCTTGTTCGCCTGGGGTGGCTGGTGAATATGAAGAAGTCATCTCCCGTGCCATCTCGAAAGATCACCTTCTTAGGGATGAATTTCGACACCGCTCAAGGGTTGATAATCCTTCCTCAGGACAAGGCCTTAGTTCTCCGTCAAGAGGTACGGATCCTTCGCAAACCGATTCCTCATACCATCCGGTTTTGCATGAGGGTCCTAGGAAGGATGGTGGCAGCGATCGAGGCGATTCCATTTGCCCAGTTTCATCTTCGCCCCCTTCAGCATGCACTCTTGGCAGTATGGGACGGGAGCCCTTATTCCCTCAATTTTCGGTGCCGTCTGTCCCTGCAGGTCAGACAGACTCTTATATGGTGGACGAGGAGCTCCAGTCTTCAACAGGGCCGTTTGTTTCCTCCGAATTTCTGGATGGTAGTCACAACGGATGCCAGCCTGCTCGGATGGGGAGTAGTGTTTCGTCACCACACAAGCCCAGGGGACTTGGTCTCAGCAGGAGTCGATCCTCCCGATCAATATTTTAGAGATCCGAGCTATTCGGCTGGCTCTGAGGCATTTTCACCAGCATCTGGCGGGCCACCCAGTCCGAATACAATCAGACAATGCCACGGCGGTGGCATACATAAACCATCAGGGAGGTACCCGCAGCCGGGCGGCTATGCACGAGGTAAAACAGATTCTGTTCTGGGCAGAGGTAAATCACTCCGTGATTTCAGCAGTCCACATTCCGGGCGAGGAAAACTGGGCAGCGGATTTTCTCAGCCGTCACGGCATAGCTTCAGGGGAATGGTCGCTACATCCCGAGATTTTTCAGCAGATATGCCGACGCTGGGGCACCCCAGATGTGGACCTGATGGCTTCCAGGATGAATGCCAAGGTGCCCAACTTCGTCTCCCGGTACCGGGATCCGCAGGCAATTGCGGTGGACGCCCTGGTTCTACCGTGGAATCAATTCCATCTTCCATACTTATTTCCACCAATAGCTCTTCTCCCAAGGGTGATCAGAAAGATCAGGATAGAGGGGGTTCCAGCGATATTAATCGCTCCGGATTGGCCGCGTCGCTCTTGGTACGCGGAGCTGGTACAGTTGCTCGCCGACGCACCCTGGCGACTGCCAGAGCGCGTGGACCTTCTCTCCCAGGGCCCAGTTTACCACCAGAACTCAGCGGTCCTGTGTTTGACGGCCTGGCCGTTGAATCTTGGATCCTGACCAGGGCTGGATTCTCTAAAAAGGTCGCCGCGACGATGGCTAGCGCCCGAAAGCCCGTCTCTGCTCGCATCTACCACGGGACTTGGAAGGTCTTTTTTGCTTGGTGCAGGGAACATGGTTGTTCCCCGCTTCGGTTTTCAATTCCAAACATTCTGTCATTTCTCCAGGCAGGCCTAGATTCAGGTCTAGCGCCAAGTACGCTTAGACGGCAGATATCAGCCTTATCAGTGCTTTTTCAGCGAAGGATCGCGTCTAATTTTCAGGTTAGGACCTTTATTCAGGGGGTTGTCCATATAGTTCCCCCCTACAAGGCTCCCTTAGATGTTTGGGATCTCAATCTAGTCCTGGGAGTCCTGCAGGAATCTCCATTTGAACCTCTGCAGGAGGTTTCTCTGGCATTTCTTTCATGGAAAGTGGTGTTTTTGGTAGCCATAACATCCATTAGGCGGGTTTCGGAGCTGGCAGCACTGTCTTGTCGGGCTCCGTACTTGCTTTTCCATCAGGATAAGGTGGTGCTCAGGCCAACACCACCTTTTTTGCCTAAAGTCGTGTCCTCTTTTCATATCAATGAGGATATTGTTCTACCTTCTTTTTGCCCAGCTCCTACGCACCGGGTTGAGAAGGCTCTCCATACGCTAGATCTGGTGAGAGCGCTCAGGAGATATGTATCTCGGACGGCGTCCTTTCGGCAGACGGACACGCTGTTTGTTCTCCCTGAGGGTCGCAGGAAGGGACTCGCTGCCTCTAAGTCAACCTTGGCTAGGTGGTGTCACGCTGTATAGCAGATATATATATGAGATGTCTGTAATCTATATCAAAAAGGGCAACATACTATATAACATGCACATAGATATATTATAACATGGATTTACCTGACAGAATGTCCACTGGGTCAAAACGGAATCCGTTATACGCTGTCTCCGGCTAGAGGGTGACCGGGGTCTAAGCTGACCCTGAACTGGGGTCCTAACTAATCCCTCAACCTGGAGGTACTGTTAAAGGTACAGAGGTCCAGGCCACCAGCGTAAACCCTGTCTCCTATCAATCCCTGCCAACTGTATTCTAGTCCTAAGAAGGACCCTGAATACCACCAAAGGGAATGAACAGGTAACGGTTAATGAACAGAAAGACATACAAGAAAGAGAAGGAATAAAGTAAATAAAGTCTTACATACAACACTCACACACAGTAGGAACACCTAAGGTCTCAGAGATTTAACTATAAGCTATAAGAGTAAAAACACCTAATGAACTCTTAGCTTAAATATTCTCAGAACCGATCCAGACTGCTGAACTACATGAATGCTTTCACCGGCATCCAACACCCAGACTGGCAGGAATATAAAGGAAACTAATTAGAACATAATCCAAAGCAGCCGGGCGAGGCTGAACCTAGTCTTAGCAAAGAGCTAGGTAAAATTAACTCTCTCATTACCAAAACACAAAGAAACAGCAGCTCAGCTGTGAGAAGTCAGAATGTGCAATCGCGACGATCTTCGTGGCGATGCACCCATGACAGTACCCCCCCTTCTACGAGGGGCCTCCGGACCCTCATGACCAGGTCTGTCCGGGTAAGTTGTGTGAAAGGTCCGTCCACGTTATCATTGACCACCACTGAAGGAGGTAGAGGTGACGGTATGACTGGTGCCACATACTTTTTAAGTAATGACTTGTGAAACACATTATGAATTTTAAACGTAGGAGGGAGGTCCAGACGAAATGCCACAGGATTAATTATGGAGCTGATCCTGTACGGCCCGATGAATCTGGGACCCAACCTCCAGGAGGAAACTTTAAGTTTAATATTCCTGGTAGACAACCACACCAGATCATTCACCTTCAGATCTCGACCAGAAACTCTCCTCCTATCAGCCATCCGTTTGTAACGGTTCTCCGTAACCTTCAGTCTTAACTGATCTGGAACTATCAGTCTCCCTGGAAGTCCCACAGGGGCGTCCCCCTGAGCCCCCAATACCTCCCCCTCAAGCTCAGAGCATACAGCTGACACTACAACTCCCTCCTGAGGAATAGGAACCGGATCATCCATCCTCCCGGTCCCTGGGAAAGTACGAGATAAGGCATCAGGAAGCAACTTTATTGAGCAGTCATATGCGCGATGAGGAGGTAACTCTTTACACCCCTTCTCTGAGAACATCTCCCCAAAGTCCTCCAGAAAAGGAGGCAAAGTCCTAGGCACAACTGCACCGATGACCGTGCTCATGCAGTTATTCTTGCAAAATTCACCCCACTGGCTTATCTTTCTGGATTGCCAATCAATCACTGGGTTATGTTTAGCCAACCAAGGAAGTCCCAACACAATAGGAGTAGGTAGACCCTCCAACACATAACAAGACAATTGCTCTTTATGCATTACCCCTACTCGAAGATCTATGTTATGAACAGCTTGAACCAAGCTACCTTGACCAAGAGGTCTAGAATCAATAGAGAGTATAGGGACCGGTTTGGCCAATACACTCAGTTGCATACCATGCACCTGGGCAAACCGAGCGTCCACAAGATTAGCCCCGGACCCACTATCAAGAAAAACAGAAATCCTCTCAGTTCTAGTACCAATCACCACCTCCGCAGGCACGATAAACTGAGAGGGATTTGGGGACGAAATACAGACTCCCAGGTTAACTCCTTGGGTCAAAGAGGTCCGGGATGGACAACCCCCAACAAAATGTCCCTCTCTCCCGCAAAAGAAACACCTTCTAGCCTTGCGGCGCACCGCCGATTCCCTCCTACAAAATGATGTCCCTTCCAACTGCATGGGTTCCTCAGAACAGACCAGGGGAACCTCAGTATAAGGGACTTTAGTAGTAGGTGGAGTCATCATGGGGGGCGGAGTTACCTCGCGTCTTCCCCGAAGTCGTCTATCAATGCGAATAGCAAGGGCCATAGCAGCCTCCAGTGATGGAGGAGAATCATACTGAGCCAACACATCTTTTAATTTGTCAGACAACCCTTGACAAAACTGGCTCCTAAGAGCTGGGTCATTCCACTGAGTATCTGTTGCCCATCTACGGAACTCAGAAGAATATTCCTCCGCTGGACGATTTCCCTGCCGTATTTTACGTAACTTTGTTTCAGCAAGGGAAACTCGATCCGGATCATCATATACCAGACCCAGGGCAGTAAAAAATCGATCCACTGACTGGAGATCTGGGGAGCCTGGAGGAATAGAGAACGCCCAAGATTGAGGGTCCCCTTGTAAGAGCGAGATAACAATTCCCACCCTCTGCTCTTCACTCCCAGATGACCGAGGCCGCAGCCGAAAGTACAATTTACATGCCTCCCGGAAAGTAAAAAATTTGTCCCGCCCACCAGTGAACCTGTCCGGGAGAGCAACCTTAGGTTCAGATCTGGTTTGCTCTGGGAGGGACAAAACCTTGGACTTAATGTCTGCAAATTCCATGGACAACCCCTGCAACTGCCGGGCCAGCTGGGCTACTGGATCCATGACAGCTGGGGAGAATCTTTAGTTTGGGCCGGTGAAAATGTCACGCTGTATAGCAGATATATATATGAGATGTCTGTAATCTATATCAAAAAGGGCAACATACTATATAACATGCACATAGATATATTATAACATGGATTTACCTGACAGAATGTCCACTGGGTCAAAACGGAATCCGTTATACGCTGTCTCCGGCTAGAGGGTGACCGGGGTCTAAGCTGACCCTGAACTGGGGTCCTAACTAATCCCTCAACCTGGAGGTACTGTTAAAGGTACAGAGGTCCAGGCCACCAGCGTAAACCCTGTCTCCTATCAATCCCTGCCAACTGTATTCTAGTCCTAAGAAGGACCCTGAATACCACCAAAGGGAATGAACAGGTAACGGTTAATGAACAGAAAGACATACAAGAAAGAGAAGGAATAAAGTAAATAAAGTCTTACATACAACACTCACACACAGTAGGAACACCTAAGGTCTCAGAGATTTAACTATAAGCTATAAGAGTAAAAACACCTAATGAACTCTTAGCTTAAATATTCTCAGAACCGATCCAGACTGCTGAACTACATGAATGCTTTCACCGGCATCCAACACCCAGACTGGCAGGAATATAAAGGAAACTAATTAGAACATAATCCAAAGCAGCCGGGCGAGGCTGAACCTAGTCTTAGCAAAGAGCTAGGTAAAATTAACTCTCTCATTACCAAAACACAAAGAAACAGCAGCTCAGCTGTGAGAAGTCAGAATGTGCAATCGCGACGATCTTCGTGGCGATGCACCCATGACAGGTGGATTCGGTTAGCCATTCAGGAGGCTTACCGCATCAGAGGCGCGGTGGTTCCCGCAGGAATCAGGGCTCACTCCACCAGAGCGGTGGGTGCCTCCTGGGCCCTTCGGCATCAGGCTTCGGTGGAACAGGTTTGTAAGGCGGCAACCTGGTCCAGTCTGCATACCTTTTCCAAGCATTATAATGTCCATACTCAGGCTTCTGCGGATGCCAGTCTGGGTAGAAGGATTCTTCAGGGCGCGGTTGCGCACCTATAAGCAATGCTTGGTTATAAATTACACTGTGGAGTCGGTTTCCCACCCAAGGGACTGCTTTGGGACGTCCCACAGTCCTGTGTCCCCCAATGAGACGAAGGAGAAATACGGATTTTTGTGTTACTCACCGTAAAATCTTTTTCTCCGAGACGCTCATTGGGGGACACAGCACCCTCCCTTATAGCCGGATGGCTTCGTTTTCTAAGTTAATTCTATTTGTTTGGGTCTATATCAGTAGATTTACTTCTGGATATATTGTACCTGTATTAACACTGATTTATTCTTTAGCCTCCTACTGCTTTTTGCACTAAACTGGGTTTGCCTGCGGCCAGTGCTGAGGTGTATAC
>JARQOD010014306.1:0-10320 GCA_033576555.1 Oophaga sylvatica
AGTCAATAAGTACTCCCCCAAGGTCTCCTTTCCAACAGCCCGAAAGGGTACCTTTATTTAAACGTCATGTCAAGGGGTCCTACATTTGCCAGACACTTGGGGCCGAAACCCTGGTTAAGTTTAGGGTCGATGAACCAAATCAGATTTTGGTCCAACCCCCGTGATTTGGGGCGGTGGCCGCAAACCCCCCAAAATCCCTCCCTACTCAACTTGGTGGGGCGCTCATCTTGGGGGTTTCCACCAAAGGGGGGCCGGCCCACGGCCCCGCACCAGGGGATGGATACACGGCCACCGGAATTTCCAAAAACCTCCGCCCCCCCAAAGGTTTAAATGGGCAAAATTCCCCTTTCCCAAACAAAAAAACCCAAAGCACACAGCCAAAAAACCAAGGCCGGTTAAGGGGAAAAAGTAAGGTTGGGGGGGCCTAGCATCCCTCCTTTAAACCCAATTAAAAATTGGGGAAGGAGCTCAAGATTAAACCACATGAACACCCAAAAAACCCTAGAAAATTTTTTTTGGAAAGATCTGCAGAGGGGGGGCCAAAAATCCCAAGGCCGGCCTGATCTTTTTAAAAAAAGACGTTATTAGCTGAATTTGCAAAAAGGGTTTTTTCCCCACAAAATATAAACATGGGGTTGTTAATAATTGCCCACACTTTTTTTTAAAAATTTTTAAAATTAAAACTGACAACATAATTTTTGGTTGTAAGTTTTTTGTTTCTGTTAAAATCCATTTTCGTTTGCATTTGAAGGCTACTTATTTCATTATCAACCACAAATCGCGGGGTTAATCATTGTAGCATATAATGCCCCTCAGGGGAATTTTACCAACAAATGGATTTCTGGGGGTATATTTTTAACATATTGTGGATTTTTGGGTTTTGTTTCTACACCAAACCTTTTCCATACCCATCATATTTTCTATTTATTTTTCCCCAAAATCGGCCTTTACTGCTTCCTGTTCATTAGGCACCTTTTTTTTTAAAGTTTGCCATAGGTAATTTTTTAAAAATTTCTATTTGGTTTTTTATTTAGTTTTTAGTATTCATGATTTCCTAAACTGTAAGCCATATCATTTTATTTCCCTTCAAACCTTCATACAAAGGGGCATTTTTGGCAAACTTTTCCCCCTACAGCCACAATCCCAACCCATAATTTTCCCGAACTTGTATAAAAAAATGGGTTAAAAACTATATAAGGGGTTATAAGTTCCCGATTTATTCTGTACTTTCCTCCATTGGACATTAAGGTTTTGGTAAAACCCTCTTAAATTTTAAAAGGGGAAAAAAAGGATTTTGAAACTTTACCATTTCCCAAAAGAAAGGGTTTTTTTGGCCACTATGACCACCGACTTTCCCAAGGGGCCCCAAAAAAAAAACAAAAAATAAAAATTTAAAAACCGTTTATCCTATAAACTTGTAAAAAACAGAAACATACCAACGCCAAGGAAGGGTCAAAGTAATAAAGACAGAATCCCATCCCCAGGGTTGTGCGTTATTTTTCCCTCTAACCAGAACTGTCATTCACCCATAAAATTTTTGGGGGCCGGAAGTCTAAATTTTTAAAAAATTTTTATATCCTTTTTTTTAAACCGAAATTTGTACCACTAGTGCCCCCGCAAATAGGCCCATCCCCCTGCTCGGGGTTAAAAAAGCCCATTACAAAAAATGAGGATTTCCAAAATTATCTCCATCACCCGATGATCCGGGGGGACTTCTCTTCCCCGGACATTCCAATAAGAGGCGGACTTCTCTCTGGAGGATTTTCCGGGCTGGGCTCATCTATAGGAAATAACACAGGACTGAATACCCTACATGTGAGACAAGATGGGGGTCCAGGGCCTCAACCCGGCCCCTCCTCTATAATCATACGGCCCCTTACCCAAATGTAGGGGGGGTGATCCTCCTTGTCCTTATAATCCTTTTGCCTTAAAAATACTCCCATCCTCCAGGAAAATAGATGGTGACATCCCACCCTTTTGGGGGACCGACACAAAAGATCCCCATTGCAACCCCCCCCCCCGTTTTTACCAATTTTTGGAATAAACCACCATTTTTTGAGGAAAAAAAGAAAAAAAAAAAGCAAAAAATGCTTTTGCACTTTTTCCCCCTTTTTGGGTAAACGGCCCCTATCCCATCCTAACCCCTGACCCCCTCCCCCCTATCCGGAGCGGCTCCCTCATCCCACCATGGATGCAGGTCCCCATCCCCCCGGGGAGCGGCCCCCTCACCCCACCGGTATGCCCTGTTGTAAGGGTTTGAATGATTCTGACAGGGCTCCCTTGGGGTTTAAACGGCGGGTCTTTCATGAAATTGTGAGGGGAATCAGGTTTACGGGGCTTTTAAAAAAGGGAGCCCACCTTCCCATCGGGTTGCCGGTGATCAATTGTTTGGTCTGAATCCTTGATTCCAGTTTCCCTTGTACCTGCTGTGTCGTGTCTGCATCTCCTTCAAAACAGATAAGCATTTTCTTCTTTTTGTTTTGTGCTTGTTTTTTTGCTTTTTTGTCCTGCACTTCGGGGGGGCCTTTGTGTCCCCTCCGGGGTTTTGCCCTCTCGTTTAGTTCACCACTGATGTTTTACTTTTGCTTTTTTCCAGTTTTTTCAGTGGCTGCTGTTTTGATTTGTTACACCAGAGAGCTGATTTAGGTGGTAGGTCGTGTGATCTCAGGTTTTTTTTGAAATTATAGAGTTGGTGCTTTTCAGGGTTTTCTGGGATTGCAGTAATCCCTTCCTATCCTTTTCTTTTTAGTTTGGGCCCCCAACGTTTGCTCATACTATTTTTCTTCTGTGTCAGTATTTGTCCCCGTCTAACCGCCATTACATTTTGGGGGCCCTTTCTATTATCTTGGGGGTTCTGCCCGGGGGCAGATAGTTTTCCTATTTCATCTTTAGTGTAGTTAGTTTCTCAGGCTGTGACGAGCGTTGGACCAACGTAGGAACGCTCCATGGCTGCCTCCCGTTGTGGTGGTTAGTCAGGGTACTGCAATCTCTAGATTCCAAAAGCTCGGTGTATTGCCTTTTTGCTACTCCTCGCTACCGAATCAAACAGTATCACTGGCCCAAAAAATTGAAAATTGTATGGTACTCCAGAAGGGAAAAAAATTGTGAAAGAAAAAAAAAAAAAGGTTGTCAAGTTGTCAAAAATTTTTTTCTGTTTGTTGCATTTTTTTTTTTTTTCCTCTGATCTCTGGGTGCTGGGGAGGATTTTTTTTTCTCTCAATGGGGTTTTTCACAGTTGTCTGGCCGTGTGGTCAGCTTCCACTGAGGTTCGGAGTATTGCTATCTATCCTGCAGCTGCCTGTTGTTTGGGAAACCCGGATTCCCATGCCAGATTTGTTTTTTGGGGTCGAGCTAAGTTTCAGAATTTCAAAAATAATTTTAAATTGTTTTTTGCCTTAAAATCTAAGTCCTCAGGAAACGCAGCGCAGCAGGTTCAAATTGTCATCTCTCTCCTGCGCGGCAATCCCAGGATGGGCTTTTTTCCCTGACACCTGGGGGTCCTGTTTTGAGTGATGTTGATGATTTTTCAGGCTTTGGGTTATTGTACATGAGCCAATGCACTGATCAAGCTGAAAAAGCCTTGTTGGATTAAATCAGGGCTTATGACGTGGTTATACTGTCAGAGATTCCGTAGGTGGGAGTCCTGACCAAGTGGAATGTGACACTTTGGCGGCCCTTTTTTTGGAAGGGGGTGTCAGTAAGTAAAGGATGTTATGGTGGGATTACCTGTCCCCTTGGTCCCCAATGATTTTATGTCATTAGCGATTCAATTTACAGACTTTTTCGTGACGGAGAAGTGGTGGAATAGTGTTGCCTTGTGAACCTGTTTCTGAATCCATGAGTGTGATAGAGGTGTTGGGGGACAGCGTATTGTTTCGAAAGCGCAAGGGTTTGTTTTACCGTGGGGATGCCCTCATGCTATTTCGTCTGCCCTAAGAGGGGAGGACGTTTTGCACCTCAGTTGTCTTGGGTAGTGTTCAGACTAAGTTTTTTACTAACTGTCCTGGTAGCTCTCTGTCCTCATTTTTGCTCAGGCTTCGTTATTTGGAGCTATTAACCTGATGGGGTTTTAAATTTTGCAAAAAATTGGGGTTTCCCTTGAACCCCCACAAGTCTATTCCCCTTCTGGGGTCGATTCTACCCCTTTTTGGGGGAAAATAAACCTCAGTTCCCACTCAGGTTATAAAGAGGGTTAAAATGTCTCAGAGTGCTGAAATTTTTTTGGGTTTTGTATAACTGCTATATTTTGTACGGTTTCCTTGGTTACAGTCCAAAACCTGTTTTTGGTTGGAAATCTTTTCTGTAACCGGGGGGCTGCCAATGTGTTAATACCAACACTCTTTTTTTTTTGCCTCCCCCCAGGCTCGGGATTTCCTGATTTTTGATTGATTTTTGATGTTTTAGCAAAAGAAAATCTCACCTTGTTTTCCCCCTAGGAAGCTATGACTGCGCTTTTAATAGTGCCTGTATAAATTTCCCCCAAAAGGGTCCCTTTTTTTTAACTTGTCGCCCCTAACTAGCATGGGTTTTTATATCAAGGAGTCTTGAGAAAGGTATATAACCACCCTTTCCCCCAGGTCCCCTTCGGGAAAAAAGGGCTTAAGGGAAAATGTCTTTTTCCCTTTAATTTTTTTTTCCCCGGACCTGTTTTAGGGTGAAAAACGCTACTTGGTTTACCAACTTGCCCTCAGGGGGGCATATAAACCTTTTCGCTTAAGCACGGGGATGAATGGAAGATGGCATTCTTAATACCCGGAGGGGCAATTTTGAGTACCTTGTGATCCCCTTTGGGTCACTAATGCTCTTCTGTCTTCCATCCTTCATGAATGACATTTTCAGGGATTTTGTGGATACATTTTGTTGTTTATTTTGGATGATATCTTGTTTTTTTTCCAATGACTGGGACTCTCATGGGGAAACATGTTCGAACTGTTTCCAGATTTTGAGAGAGAATGCTCTGTATGTGAAGGGTCAAGTGTCTTTTTGGCGTACAGAGGATCTCATTTCTGGGATTATTTTGTCCCCACTGTTATGAAATGGCCCGGTCAAGGTTCAGGCCTCTGTGTTGGGTCCAACCTACTTCATTAAAGGCTCTTCAAAGATTTTTGGGTTTTGCCAATTTTTATCGAAATTTTTTGGGTTTAATTTCTCGGTTAAATTGTTAAACCATTGACTGATTTGACCAGAAAGGGTTCTGAGTGGGAATTGGCCCTCCTGAGGCGGGTTCTTGCATTTCAGGAACTTAAGCAGGATTACTTCTGCTCCTGTTAACGGCAGCCTGATGTTTCTCTGCCATTTCGGTGGTGGTGATGCCTCTAAAATTTGGGGGAGGTGCCGTTTTTCCCAAAAAGATCCAGAGACCTTAAAAAACCCTTGTGCCTTTTTTCTCTCGAAAATTTTTTCTTATGAACGTAATTTGGCCTGGGTAACGGGGTTATTGGCCATGAAGTGGGCTTTTGAAGAGTGGAAACATTGGCTGGAGGGAGCCAAACATCGGGGGTGGTCCTTACGGACCTAAATCTGGTTTATTCTGGAATCTGTCAAGCGCTCAAACCTAGACAGGCCAGGGGGCCTTTTTTCACACGTTTTAATTTTGTGGGTTTTCCCTTTTTCCCGGCACTAAAAATGTTTTAACGGGGTGCTCTCTCGAGGTCCTTGTGGGACTCTCCGGTTATCTGATTCTTCTGTTATTTTGAAAGAGGGTAGTTTTTCCGCAATCTCACCCAATTTGAGACTTTTCTCTGGAGGGGGTCAGGGGATAGGCCCGAGCGCTGCCCTGTTGGAAAATTGTTTGTCCCGGACCAATGGGAAAAAGAGTGTGATGTCGAGATTCATTGTTGCGTTGGTGGGCTCCCGGAAATTTTTGGTACCGAAGACGGGTTGTCGGGGCCTTTTGGTGGCCTACCTTGTCTCGCATGTCAGGGAATTTGTGCAGTCCTGCGGGACTTGCTCTCGCTCCAAGCCTTGCTCTCGCTCTGGTGGTTTGTTGTGCCATTGCCGTGCCCAAGGACCATGGACCCATATCTCTAGGATTTCATTTCCGACCTCCTGTTTCTCCCAAAAATGACCCCATCTGGGTGATTTGTGTAGGTTTTCCAAGATGATACATCTTGTGCCATTGCCTAAGTTGCCTTCCTCCTCTGAATTGGTACCTTTGTTCCTTCGCACGTGATTCGTTTCCGGCTTTTCCCGAGAAATTTTTGTTGACAGGGAGTCCAGTTTGTTTCAGATTTTGGGGACCTTTTGTTCTAAACTGGTGTTCAATTGTCTTTCTCCCGGCGTTTATCCTCAGACCAATGGTCAAAATGAAGAGAAAAAAAACCAACATTGGAGACTTATTAAGATGCTTTGTGTTGCTGATCAGGATGACGGGTTCTTTTTGCCTTTGGCTGATTTGTTTAAAAAATAGGGCTAGCCGCCACTTTGGTGCTCCATTTTTTGTAATTCGGGTTCCCCTCGATTTTTTCGGGGCAGACGGGGGGCTTTGTCTGTCCTTCTGTTGTCGGGTGTTGACTCTGTTGTGGAGCGTAGCAAAGATTTGGGACCAGTAGTGGAGGGTTGTCCCTCCCCAAGAGAGGGCCCAGCGGTTTGCTACCGACTGGATGATGGCCTCGGTTTAAGGTGGGGGATTGGTTTGGGTTTTCCCCAAAAAAATATTATATGAGAGTGCATTCTCCAAATTTAAGGGCCCAGGTCATTGGACCTTATAAGTATGGAAATTCTTACTGTTTCTTTTCGTTTGCTTCTTCCAGGGGCATTTAAGATCTATAAGTGTTCCACAAGTCCTTGTTGAAGAGGTTTGTTGAGCCGGGGTTCCTGCTGCTGTGCCCCCTGACCCTGTTTTGGTTGAGGGCAATCTGGAGTATGTGGTTGAGAAAAAATTAGATTCTCGTTTTTCTAGACGGAAACTCCAGTTATTTGGTTAAGTGGAGAGGTTATGGTCAGGAAGACAATTCTTGGGTGTTTGCTTCGGACATCCATGCTAGGAGACTCATCCGTGCGTATCATAGAACTCATCCTGACCGACTGGATTGCTCAAATGAGGGTTCGGTGACCCCTCCTCAAGGGGGGGTACTGTTGTGAATGGGCTTGAGATGAGTTTCTGAGCAGAGGCAACCTCTGGTGGTTACAAGCGGTACTGGTCTGTTCAGTGAAGATTGTGAGGACTGGGAATCAGGTGTTACTGACTGGTCTTATATAAGGGAGTCACCTTCCCATCAGGGTTGCCGTGATCAATTGTTCTGGTCTGAATCCTTGATTCCAGTTTCCTGTAGCCTGCTGTGTCGTGTCTGCATCTCCTTCTAACAGATAAGACATTTTCTTCTTTTGTTTCTGTGCTTGATTTTTGCATTTTGTCCCTGCACTTCTGTGGGGGCCTTCTGGGTCCCCTCAGGGCTTTTGCCCTCTCAGTTTAGTTCAGCACTGATGTTTGTACTTTTGCTTTTTCCAGTTTTTTCAGTGGCTGCTGTTTTGATTTTGTACACCAGAGAGCTAATTTAGGTGGTAGAGGTCGTGTGATCTCAGGTGTTTTTGAAATTAGTAGAGTTGTGCTTTCAGGGTTTTTTGGGATTGCAGTAAGTACCCTTCCTATCCTTTTCTATTTAGTTAGTTTGGGCCCCAACGTTTGCTCATACTATTTTCTGTCTGTGTCAGTATTTTCGTCTCGTCTAACCGCCATTACATGTTTGGGGCTTGCTATTATCTTTGGGGTTCTGCTCCGGGGCAGATAGCTTCCTATTTCTATCTTTAGGTGTAGTTAGTTTTCTCAGGCTGTGACGAGGCGTCTAGGACCAACGTAGGAACGCTCCACGGCTGCCTCTAGTTGTGGTGGTTAGTCAGGGTACTGCAATCTCATAGATTCCAACTGCTCTGGTGTATTGCACTTTTTGCCTGCACTCCTCAGCTACCGAATCATAACACATGCCCTCTTATCCCTATCCTGGTAGCAATGGCCCCCCTCATCCCTATCCTGGTAGGAATGGTCCCCCTCTCCCTATCCTGGCAGGAATGATCGGGAGATATTCATGGAATGGGGTGAATATTCATTTTGGCACACGTTACCACCAGCAGGAGCATGAAGGCTCCGGCTGACACTGTGCTCGCTAGAGAACAATGAATACTAACTGCTCTCTGTGCACACAGTCCCAGCATGCAGAGCATTGAGCATTCCAGCAGCTGCTCTTCGGCTTGTAAGCAGCGTATGATATCCCCGCCATGTGCTGCTTACAAGCTTTCAGCAGTTGCTGGCATCGAAGCAGGACGCTGCAAGGGAGCGCCGGGAAGGTAAGTGTAATGGTTTGTTTTTTAATGTTTTCTGATGGGGCCATGCATACCAGGATGGGGGTGGGGCCAATCATACTAGGATAAGGAAAGGATGGGACCAATCATACCAGGACCGGGATGGGGGCCAGTCATATCAGGATTCCATTAAAGAGAAATGAATATTCATTGCTCTCCTTGCCCATGGGTATGGAATGCAGTGAATATTCATTTCTCTTTAGCAGCGGGCACAGGAGTTAGCCACAGCAGCCAGCTCCTGCTTCTGTGACCCGCTGCTCCGCTGAAACTGCTTCCCCACTGCCCCACCATAGCCAGAGCCGGTACATCAGGCCTATAAAACGCATCCCCCCATTTTCCTCCACATTTTTGGAGGAAAAAAGTGCGTCTTATAGTCCGAAAAATACGGTATATAATGTCCCAGCATTCCCGACAGCGCTCACCTCTTCACTCAGCAGCTCAGTGATCCTATTGGTCAGTTCTAGGATCTTCTGCTCATGTATCAGTGAATGAGGTGGAAGCTCGGTGATGTCACTCGGGGTCCTGCTCCGTCCTCCTGACACACGGGGGGTCACACACTCCCCAGACGACGTCTTCACTATTGTGTGATCCTGTGTATGAGGAGACGCCGATCACTACATCTATTCTAAGGATCCTTCACCGTCCCGTCATTTCCCTGCTTTATTCCTAGAGATCAGAGTGATGTGAAGCTCTAACCTCTCCAGTGATCCAGTAGATCATCTCCAGGGTGAGGTCTAATATCCGAGCAGCCATGTGACTTCTGTCCTGCTCCTTCCTTGCAGGGTCATCGATTGAAAGTTTCATCATCTATCAAAAAAAAACTTTAGGTCAGAATACCACTCCATCTTTCACATTTTAGACCGGTCCTCTGCCTTTGACATATTCCACCACTCTTTCCTATTACAAACTTCTTATCTCTTAGTATCACAGGCTCCGCTGTCTCCTGGAAAAACCAAACAAGAAAGGCTAAGGAATGTTTTGTGTAAAAAACACCCAACAACAAATCAGCATCTCATACTAAAATTAAGTAAATGTAGGCAAATATAGAATGAACCAAAGCCACAATAAGGGGGTTATTAGAAAATTATAAAGTTTAGTACATATATATAAATTACATACATCAGGACAAGGTATTCATATAAAATAGTGAATGGCAGCTAAAGAGTTGATGTACTGCATGTTGGAAAAACAGCACATGGAGAAACATGCGTCTCCCAGTAAATCTGCATGTTAGTTAGTAGCAGAGCATAATGCTTAATTTACCCAAGGAAATGAATAGTTAAATAGATAATAGGCAGACTAAATATAGTTAGAAGCACACTAGCTACATAGGATAAATCATTAAGACAAATAAATTAATGCCCATCTATATATAATACCTTGAGACATGTAAGTGCCGTGAGCAGAAGTGCTGGGAGGACGCGCAGGAGCCTCGACGCGCGTTTCACCGCCCTCAGCTTCGTCAGGAGGACTTAGCACCTGTCCACACTGCCAAAAGTACCAATACCTGGCTTAAATACAACAGTATCACTGTGCTTGAGTGGCCAGCAAACCACACCTGATTTTAAAAATCTAGAGAATCTATGGGGTATTTTCAAGAGGGAAAAAGAGAGATACCAGACCCAACAATGCAGACGTGCGAAGGCTGCTATCAAGCAACCTGGGCTTCCATAACACCTCCAGCAGTGCCACAGGCTAATCACCCATGCCACGCCGCATTGATGCAGGCCACCAACTAGTAGGAGGCAGAGTAGTCAGCCAGGCAAGTCAGCAACAAAATGGAAGACGAGGTGCCCGAGGTCACAGCAAAGCACGTAGTTCAGAGACAAGCCAGAAGTCAGGAGCCAGAAGGGAACGCGGTATGAGACGGAAAGGGAGTCAGGGTACAAGCCAAAGAGCCGGTAGGTAAACGAGTAAAGCAGGAGGCGGGTTTCAGAGTTCAAGTGAGCTTTTACTTAGGAAAACAACCAAAACAACAATAGCAGGGATAGGAAACGGGGCAGCACTAACACGGGAATCAAA
>JARQOD010014307.1:0-10314 GCA_033576555.1 Oophaga sylvatica
ATCTTTAAAACAGCCTGCTGACGCTTACCACTAGCTGTTCGACAGTAGGACACCTCGTGTGCAACACTGGCAGCTGCGGATGGAGTGCTCGTGCGACTGCGCTCTGTCAACAAGCTTTCGCTTCTGGAGGAGAAGGAGGAGGAGGGTCAAACGCCTACAGCCAACTGTTGCCTATACCGTGGGCTAGGCAGCACTGTCCCACCGCCGCTTTCCTGTCACGGGTGTGTCGCGGCGGAGATCGTCGCGATTACACACCCTGACTTCGCACAGCTGAGTTTCTGGTGCTGTGTGTTTTTCGGCACTGAGGGAGTTAATTCTTTCTCTCTCGGTGCTGGACTGACCAGCCTCGCCCAGCTGCGATTGATGTTTTGTTAATTAGCTTCCTTCTTATTCCTGCTGGTCTGCTGGGGAAGTTGCCGGTGAAAGCATTCATTCAGACCAGCAGAGCGGATCGTTTCTGAGAAGACTTAAGCTAAGAGTGCCTGTTGTGGTTTTTCCTCTCCTCGCTTATTGTTTATCTCCTTAACCTTTTGTGTTCCTCTGTAGTGGAAGTTTTGTATGCAAGGCTGTGTTTCCTTTACCCCTTGTCTGTCTCGTTTGTCTTAGACTGTGTGTAAGCTGTGACCTGCCCATTCCCTGTGGTGGTAATCAGGGTCCTTCTCAGGACTAGATTACAGTGGTCAGGGATCTACAGGAGACAGGGTTACGCTGGCGGCCTGGACCTCTGTACCATTAACAGTACCTCCAGGTAGAGGGACTAGTCAGGACCCCAGTTCAGGGTCAGCATAGACCCCGGTCCATCTCTATCCAGAGACAGCGTGACACGTACACAGTATTGACCCACAATACATAGGATATTATGTCAGGTAAGACATTGCTGGCAGATACTATGTATATATGTTGATTTTCTCTATTATATGAAATTTAGAATGATGTCACATTAGATATAGGTTACTATCATTGAATATATCTGTTATACGTCGTGACATTTTCACCGGTCACACTAAAGATTCTCCCCAGCCACCATGGATCCAGTAGCCCATTTAGCTCAGCAGTTGCAGTGTTTGTCCATGGAGCTGACGGACGTTAAATCCAAGGTTTTGTACCCCCGGGAGCAAGCCAGATCTGAACCTAAAGTGGCTCTCCCGGACAGGTTTACTGGTGGGCGGGACAAGTTTTTTACTTTCCGGGAAGCATGTAAATTGTATTTTCGGCTGCGGCCGCAGTCGTCGGGGAGTGAGGATCAGAGGGTGGGAATTGTCATCTCGCTCTTACAAGGGGACCCTCAATCCTGGGCATTCTTTCTCCCCCCGGGCTCCCCGGCTCTCCAGTCACTGGACCGATTTTTTACAGCCCTGGGTCTGGTATATGATGACCCGGATCGGGTCTCCCTTGCTGAAATGAGGTTACGTAGGATACAGCAGGGAGATCGTCCGGCGGAGGAATTTTCTTCAGAGTTCCGTAGGTGGGCCACGGATACTCAGTGGAATGACCCGGCTCTTAAGAGCCAGTTTTGTCAAGGTTTATCTGACAAATTAAAAGATATGTTGGCTCAGTATGATTCTCCCCCGTCACTGGAGGCCGCTATGGCTCTTGCAATTCGCATTGATAGACGGCTTCGGGAGAGGTGTGGGGTAACTCCGCCCCCTGAGATGACTCCACCTCCTTCTAAAGTCCCTAATATTGAGGTTCCCCTGGTTTGTTCCGAGGAACCTATGCAGTTGGGAGGGACATCATTCCGAGGGAGGGGATCGGCGGTGCGCCGCAAAACAAGAAGGTGTTTCTTCTGCGGGAGAAAGGGACATTTTATTGAGGGGTGTCCATCCCGTACTGTACTGAGCAAAAAGTCGTCGGAAAACTATTAATCCCAGGTTGTGTGGTGGACGACAATCTGGGAGTATGTATTTCGTCCCCAAGTCCGTCTCAGTTTCTCGTACCAGCGGAGGTGGTGGTAGGTACGAGAACTGAGAGGATTTCTGTTCTTCTGGATAGTGGGGCCGCGGCTAATCTGGTGGACGCTCGGTTTGCCCAGGTGCAAGGTATGCAACTGAGTGTATTGGCCAAACCTATCCCTATATTCTCTATTGACGCCAGGCCTCTCGGTCAAGGTAGCTTTGTGCAAGCCGTGCATAACATAGACCTTCGTGTGGGGGCAATACATAAAGAACTATTGTCTTGTTATGTGTTGGAGGGCCTTCCCACTCCTATTGTGTTGGGACTTCCTTGGTTAACTAAACATAACCCAGTTATTAATTGGCAATCCTGAGAGATAAGCCAGTGGGGTGAATTTTGCAATAGTAACTGCATGAACACGGTCATCGGTACGGTCATGCCTAGAACCTTACCTCCTTTTCTGGAGGACTTTGAGGATGTGTTTTCAGAGGAAGGGTGTCAAGAATTACCTCCTCATCGCGCATATGACTGTGCTATAAAATTGCTTCCTGATGCTAAGTTACCAAAATCTAGGTTATATAACCTTTCTGGTCCTGAGAGGCAAGCTATGAAGGATTATATTTCGGAAAGTCTGGCCAAGGGTCATATTAGACCTTCATCTTCCCCAGTGGCCGCGGGGTTCTTCTTTGTGAAGAAAAAAGATGGAGGCCTACGCCCTTGCCTGGATTTCCGTGAGCTTAATCGGATTACGGTCCGAGATCTGTATCCGCTCCCACTTATTCCTGATCTCTTCAATCAGATTGTGGGCGCCAAATGGTTCTCTAAGTTGGATCTCAGGGGGGCGTATAATCTGATTAGGATAAAGGAGGGGGATGAGTGTAAGACGGCGTTTAACACTCCGGAGGGACATTATGAGAACCTTGTCATGCCTTTCGGTCTGACTACTGCCCCGGCAGTGTTTCAACATTTTGTTAATGACATCTTTCGCCACCTAGTGGGACAGTTTGTTGTCATTTATCTAGATGACATCTTAATTTACTCGCCGGATCTTGTGTCTCATCAGGAGCATGTGAGACAAGTGTTGCAGATCTTGCGAGACAATAAACTGTACGCCAAATGGGAGAAGTGTTTATTCGCCGTACAAGAACTTCAGTTTTTAGGATTCCTGGTGTCAGCCTCCGGTTTCCGTATGGACCCTGGGAAAGTGAAGGTTGTGCTTGAATGGGATCGGCCAGAGGATCTTAAAGCACTGCAGCGTTTCCTGGGGTTTGCTAACTACTACCGGAAATTTATTCGTAATTTCTCATCCGTTGTCAAACCTCTCACTGACATGACAAAAAAAGGGACGGATTTTTCTAGGTGGTCTGACAAAGCTTGTCAAGCATTTTCCTCCTTGAAAAAATGTTTTGCTTCAGCACCCATACTCATCCAACCTGATGCATCACAACCGTTCATTGTGGAGGTAGACGCATCTGACGTAGGAGTGGGTGCGGTATTATCTCAAGGTCCGTCCCTGGTAAATGGCATCCGTGCGCTTTCTTCTCTAAAAAATTGTCGTCCGCCGAGAGGAATTATGATGTCGGCAATAGGGAACTCTTGGCCATTAAGTTGGCTTTTGAAGAGTGGCGTCACTTTTTGGAGGGGGCAGTCCACCCGGTCACCGTCATTACTGATCACAAGAACCTGCTGTATTTAGAGTCTGCTAAACGTCTGAATTCCAGACAAGCTAGATGGTCGTTGTTTTTTACCAGGTTTAATTTTGTCGTCACATATCGTCCTGGGTCAAAAAATGTAAAGGCTGATGCCTTATCTCATAGTTTCCCGGGGGCCGGGAAGACGGATGACCCGGTTCCTATTCTTCAGGAGGGAGTTGTGGTGTCGGCTGTATGCTCTGAGCTTGAGGAGGAGGTATTGGAGGCTCAGGGGGACGCCCCTGTAGGACCTCCAGGGAAACTGTTTGTTCCAGATCAGTTAAGACAAAAGGTTATCGAGGCACATCATAATTCTGCTTTGGCAGGACACCCAGGGAGTAAAGCAACTGTAGATCTCGTTTCTCGCCGGTTTTGGTGGCCTAACTTAAATAAAGAGGTGGTAACTTTTGTCGCGTCCTGTGGGGTATGTGCGCGCTCTAAGACCCCACATACCCGTCCGTCTGGGGCCCTTTTACCGTTGAAAATCCCGGAGCGTCCATGGACCCATCTGTCTATGGACTTCATTACGGACCTTCCTCCGTCTTCAGGTAAAACTGTCATACTAGTTGTAGTTGACAGGTTCAGCAAAATGGCACATTTTATTGCTCTTCCTGCTCTTCCTAATGCTAAAACTCTGGCGCAGGTGTTCATTGGGGAGATTGTGAGACTTCACGGGTTGCCTTCCGATGTGGTGTCGGATCGGGGGTCTCAGTTTGTGTCCAAATTCTGGAAGGCATTTTGTTCTCGTCGGGGGATGCAGTTGTCATTTTCTTCGGCTTTTCATCCGCAGACCAATGGTCAGACAGAGCGTCTGAATCAGAGCTTAGAGACATATCTCCGGTGTTTTGTCTCAGAGAACCAAGAGGACTGGTCTTCTTTCTTGCCTCTGGCAGAGTTCGCTCTTAACAATAGGCGGAGCGAGTCCACTGGTAAGTCCCCGTTTTTTGGAGCATATGGTTTTCACCCCCAGTTTTGTACTTTCAATGGGGGGGGCTCTTCTGGGGTTCCTGAGGAGGAACGATTTTTGTCGTCACTTGCTTCCTTGTGGAGAGGAGTGCTTAATAATCTGAGCACTATGGGGAACCGATACAAACGTATGTCTGATAGGAGGAGAGTGTCTGGTCCGGACCTAAGTGTGAATGATCTGGTATGGTTGTCTACCAAGAATATAAAACTTAAGGTTCCCTCCTGGAAACTGGGTCCCAGGTTCATCGGGCCATACAGGATCAGTTCAATAGTTAATCCGGTGGCTTTCCGTCTTGACCTCCCTCCTACATTTAAAATCCACAATGTGTTCCACAAATCGTTGCTTAAGAGGTACGTGGCACCAGTTATACCGTCACCTCTACCTCCTCCTCCAGTGGTGGTCAATGGTAATTTGGAGTTTCAGGTATCGAAGATCATTGACTCACGTCTGAATCGCCGGTCCCTTCAGTACCTTGTTCATTGGAGGGGGTATGGTCCTGAGGAGAGGATGTGGGTTTCTGCGTCGGATATTAACGCAGACCGTTTGGTTCGGGCCTTCCACACTACTCACCCAGATAGACCAGGCCCTGAGGGTCCAGAGGCCCCTCGTAGAAGGGGGGGTACTGTCACGGGTGTGTCACGGCGGAGATCGTCGCGATTACACACCCTGACTTCGCACAGCTGAGTTTCTGGTGCTGGGTGTTTTTCGGCACTGAGGGAGTTAATTCTTTCTCTCTCGGTGCTGGACTGACCACCCTCGCCCAGCTGCGATTGATGTTTTGTTAATTAGCTTCCTTCTTATTCCTGCTGGTCTGCTGGGGAAGTTGCCGGTGAAAGCATTCATTCAGACCAGCAGAGCGGATCGTTTCTGAGAAGACTTAAGCTAAGAGTGCCTGTTGTGGTTTTTCCTCTCCTCGCTTATTGTTTATCTCCTTAACCTTTTGTGTTCCTCTGTAGTGGAAGTTTTGTATGCAAGGCTGTGTTTCCTTTACCCCTTGTCTGTCTCGTTTGTCTTAGACTGTGTGTAAGCTGTGACCTGCCCATTCCCTGTGGTGGTAATCAGGGTCCTTCTCAGGACTAGATTACAGTGGTCAGGGATCTACAGGAGACAGGGTTACGCTGGCGGCCTGGACCTCTGTACCATTAACAGTACCTCCAGGTAGAGGGACTAGTCAGGACCCCAGTTCAGGGTCAGCATAGACCCCGGTCCATCTCTATCCAGAGACAGCGTGACACTACACAGTATTGACCCACAATACATAGGATATTATGTCAGGTAAGACATTGCTGGCAGATACTATGTATACATGTTGATTTTCTCTATTATATGAAATTTAGAATGATGTCACATTAGATATAGGTTACTATCATTGAATATATCTGTTATACGTCGTGACATTTCCCCTGTGGACCCTGCATCCACCACATTCACCCAGTGCGCAGTGATGGACACGTAACGGCCCTGGCCATGCCTACTGGCCATGCATCTGTTGCGAGGTGCACCTTTCCACTTACTGATTGTTTGAGTGCATGGACAATGCAGTCTTTCACATGCAGGTGGAGGGCAGGGATGGCTTTTCTAGAAAAGAAGTGCCGACTGGGTAGGTCATAGCGTGGGACAGCGTAGGTCTAAGCTCTCGGAACGCTGCGCTTTCAACCAAACGGAAGGGCATCACCTCTAATGAGATCAGTTTGGCAATGTAGGCGTTCAAAGCCAGTGAGGTTTTGTAGTCCATCCACGCTTGCAAGTGCATGGTGTTTACATGTCTAAGCATGCAACTGGTATTCAAATTTCAGAGATTTTTCCCTTGGCTAAAGGTCTTTCCGCACTTCTTACAGATAACTTTTGCCTCATCAATAGGATTTTGGTCAAAAAAGTGGCAGTGAATACCTGATAACACACTGCGGGGAGGGATCTGGGGAAAGACAAATTACGCAGGTGCAATAGTCTTCTGACAGTTCCCGTGCAGCGCGCACTGCGCATGCCCGAGGACTGTTATAACAGCGCAGGCGCCCCACAGAACCGAAATGAAAGTAAAACAACGCTGTTGGAGGCGCGGCGACGCTGACGAGGCTTGATGGACGGCTGGGTGGAGGATAAGTCAGGGGCAGAAGCCATACCTCAGGGACACATCTAAGGTATGGGAACCTATTTTTAAAACTGAATATTTCAGCATTGCAGGGGTCCAAAAAAAAGAGCCACCTTCACAGACTGCTGCCTTAGTGCTGCTGAAGGTGGCACTTTTACTTCAAAACGGCCGGGTGGGGTGACAAGTTCTCTTTAAGGGACAAACATTTTTTTTATTATTTAAATTACTGTTTATTTGCTGAATACAAATTTGAATGGAATATTTTTTGCTTTCAGGAAATGATAATGATAATTTGAATTCCATTTTCTATGAACATCTTACAAGATCACTACAGCATTCCTTGTGTGGGGATTTAATACTTGGAAGATGGGGCAACTATGCTTCGGGTGACTGTTTTATACTGGCTTCAGACTACTTAAATGCATTTGTTCACTTGGTTGAAAATGGAAATGGATTTGTTACATTTCAGCTAAGGGGACTTGAATTTAAAGGTAAGTTGAAACACTGTAACATCACTAAACCTTACAGGGAATCTGTTACCATACTTGACCTATCTAGACTATTAATATGGGCATACAGGCTATAGAATGCTGAAAGAAGTCACAACCTGTGTGTCTCATATCAGACGCCTTGCTGTTGAGAAATCATCTTTTATCATTTCATATAAATGACCTCTTCCAGGCTATGGGGAGGATGTTGCCTGGAAGATATCTCTGCCTCCAGAGATTATTTTACATGAAGGGAGAGTTACCAGTGAGACAAGTAACTAACACAGAACAGGAGAAATGAAATTTGTCATCTTGCGAACCCATTTTTTTGATTCTCTCTCAGCTCTGCTGTATTGCAACAATATTGCAGCCCTGTCTGCCTGTGAGCTGGAAGGTGAAATAAATCTATAGATGTGTCAGTTATAACCACACACAGCTCTGTAGTGAGATCAGGAGAGCAGGGAGTGGCCATTACACATCACACTGGTAACTCCCCCTTCATGTTAAATAAGCTGGCAGGGCAGCCAGGGTTATCTTCCATACAGCAAACTCCCCATAGCCATTTTTAAGTGAATTAAATACGAGCGGTGAATAAGATTTACATGCCCCCATTATATGTTGCTTATCAAGCATGTGCTCTACCCATAGGAGGGTTATGTATGGTCGGGATATTTATTGTAAAAATTGGCCATGTGCTCCATTTTTTTATTAAGGCACTATCATACAGAGATCCACCGTATGGTAGAATGCATTTGTGTTTCTGGTTCGCAAACCGAATGGAATAGCATGCTGCTGCAAGATGCTGTGGTAGCCATGCTGGTTCAGTATGCCTTCAATTTTGAATAAATCCCCAACAGTGTCACCAGCAAAGCACCCCCACATCATCACACCTCCTCCTCCCTGCTTCACGGTGGGAACTAGGCATGTAGAGTACATCCGTTCACCTTTTCTGCGTGCAAAGCAGTAATCAAAGCAAAAGGTGGCTACTTTGAAGAACCTAGAATATAAGACATATTTTCAGTTGTTTCACACTTTTTTGTAAAGTGTAATGTATAATTCCACATGTGCTAATTCATAGTTTTGATTCCTTCAGTGTGATTCTACAATTTTCATAGTCATGAAAATACAGAAAAATCTTTGAATGAGAAGGTGTGTCCAAACTTTTGGTCTGTACTGTACATACATAATGTCTATAAATTGCTGTAAAATTAATATAAATAAGTAAACTAAATAAATTAATAAATATATATAATGTCAAGAAATGAGTCATTGTTAGCACCACGTCTCTAGTGTGTCAGTTCACTCACCCATGCTGCAGTCGGTTCCTCTCTTCCTCATGCTCCCAGCAGCACTTTCAGCCGCGCCTCTAGCCGTGTCCTTAGGGCATGCGCATGCTCTCGCCCTCTTAAAGGGCCAGCGCAAACCCTTGCTATTTCCTCCCCAGCCAATGATTATGAGGCACTATATATATGTTGCTTCCTCTCCACTGGGGAGGTGCCTGAGCACTTCCTGTTTTAGTCTAAGTTGTGTAAGGTCGCATATCAGTACAAGTCCTGTTTGCTCTATTCTAGTGCAAATCCTGCTTGTTGCACTCTGATGCATTTCCTGCCTGCTGCACTCTGATGCAAATCTTGCTTGTTGCACTCTGATGCATTTCCTGCCTGCTGAACTCTGATGCAAATCCCACCTGCTGCACTCTGATGCAAATCCTGCTTGCTGCACTCTGATGCAAATCCTGCCTGCTGCACTCTGATGCAAATCCTGCCTGCTGCACTCTGATGCAAATCCTGCCTGCTGCCCTCTGATACAAATTCTGCCTGCTGCACTATAAGTGTAATTCCTGCCTGTTGCACTCTCTAACTGCAAATCCCACCTGCTGCACTCTGATGCAAATCCTGCTTGCTGCACTCTGATTCAAATCCTGCTTTTTGCACTCTGATGCAAATCCTGCTTGCTGCACTCTGATGCAAATCCTGCTTGCTGCACTCTGATGCACATCCTGTCTGCTGCTAACTCTGTCTGCTGCACTCTGACACAAACTCTGCTGCACTCGATACGAACTTGGTCAGCAACCCTCTGATGCGAGCTCTGCCTGCTGCTCCATCCAGTCTGTCCTTCTGGGTCCAGCTACTTCACGATCAAGCCAAGTCTAACCTCACCATCAGAGGCTCTAGTGAATAGTCAGTTGATCACTTAGTCACGCCTCTCCAGGCTCTCTGCGGTCTGTGGCACAGTGGTTCCACAAACCACGTCCGTGACAGTCATCATAAATTATTTGGATATATTTATGTCCTGTATTCTTTGAAATATGGGCAGCTAGTTGTTGTGTATATTATATTGAGCAGGGGCGTACATAGAAATCATTGGGCCCCATAGCAATATTCCTAATTTGGCCCCCCACACAAAATATATACCGTATATACCCATGTATAAGCCGAGATTTTCAGCCCATTTTTTAGGGCTGAAAGTCCCCTCTCGGCTTATATGCGGGTCATATACGGGGATCATACTCACCCCTCCGCCGGTGCGGTCTCTGCAGCCCCCCTGCTTCTCCCACGATCTCCGGCTCCTTCCTGCAGCGGTCACATGGCACCGCTCATTAAAGTCATGAATATGCACATATTCATGACTTTAATGAGCGGTACCACGTGACCGCTGCAGGACTGAAGCGCTGCGGAGAGTGCCGGGAGAAGAGGAGAGGCTGCAGGGACGCGCGGTCAAAATTGTTGGCACCCTTTGTTTAATGACAGAAAAACCATCAATGGTGACAGAAATAACTTGAATCTGACAAAAGTAATAATAAATCAAAAATATATGAAACTGAACAAATGAAAGTCAGACATTGCTTTTCAACCATGCTTCCACAGAATTTTTTAAAAAATAAAACTCATAAAATAGGCCTGGACAGAAATGATGGTATCCCCTGAAAATAATGTGACAAAAAAGACATATTAAATCAAGGTGTGTCCACTAATTAGCATCACAGGTGTCTACAATCTTGGAATCAGTGTGTGGGCCTGTATAGAGGGCTTCAGATACTCACTGTGCTGTTTGGTGACATGGTGTGTATTACACTCATCATGGAGCAGAGGAAGCGAAGGAAAGAGCTGTTTCAGGAGATTAGAAAGAAAATTATAGACAAACATGTTAAAGGTAAAAGTTATAAGACCATCTGAGTCGCACATA
>JARQOD010014308.1:0-10313 GCA_033576555.1 Oophaga sylvatica
CTCCCCTCCCGTTTATAAATTGTTTCTTGAAAATAAGTTGTATCCTTCTAGCCTTTATTCCAATTGTTATTTCCCCCCCAAGTTTCGTGTTCCCAAATGACATCAAATTTTTTTCCTGCGTTAGTATTCCAATTCTTGTTTGTTCCCCATGCTTTGTGCTTTCGTAGAGAAACATTTTAGTTTGTGAATATTTTTCTCTTTTTTCAATATTTTTATTATTTAGATTTTTTTTTGTTTTTGGTTTTTCCCTTTCACTTCTAATAGCAAAATTCTAAATAGTATTTGTCAGGTGTTGGATTTTCTGGCTTTTTTGTTTCCCTTCCCCACATTTTTTCTAGTTTAAAAGCCCCCTATATGTAGAAAGGCAATTTCCCCAAATACATGTTTTCAGTCTTCGTAAGGGCACCCCTCTCTAAAAGTAGCCCATGTTAGGTAATTCACTCCGTGACCCAGAAATCCAAGTCCTTGCTAGGCCCATCAACTTTGCCAGTTGTTACCGGCAGAATCTTTTTCCCCTATGGTTCCAGGGGCATACGGGAAAGGGAACACGACAAGAGGCACATGACGATTCCCCCAAAGACCAAAAGGGACAAGGGGCACTCCTTAGGGGTGGAGAAAGGCGATTCGGGCAGTAATGGGAAAAGGGGTTCTTTACGAAAGGCATCAGATTGGAATGCCTCCCACATAGTATAAGGCAGACCATACCCTTTTTTTTAAAAAAGGGTGGACACAAAATTTTGCGGGGTTATATTAATAAGTGACAAAAAAAAAATTGGTGAGAAAGGGAAACTTGAAGGACTGAGGTCTTTTTTAACCTTTTCAACTATGAACAATTTCTGCCCCAAACTCAAAATTTTTAAGGTAATTCAAATTTAATCAGGATCAACATGAAGCCCGTTTTTGTTTTGTTTCGGTAGCTGAGGATGCATAAAAAAAAGGCAATACACCAAGCAGTTGGGGGAAACTATGAGATTGCAGTACCCTGACTAACCCCCACAACAAGGCGCCCCGGAGTTCCCGTTGGTCCTAACGCCCGCACAGCCCGAGAAACTAACTACACCTAAAGATAGAAAAAGGAAAGCAACTGCCCCCGGGGCAGAACCCCAAAAATAAAAAAGCCCCCAAAATGTAATGGCGGGTTAGACAAGAGGAAAAACTGACACAGAAGAAAAAGATGAGCAAACGCTGGGGGCCCCAAATTCTAAAAAAAAAAGGGTAGGAAGGGGACTTTCTGCAATCCCCCGAAAAACCCTAAAAGCACCAACTCTACTAATTTCAAAATCACCTGAGATCCACGACCTTACCACCAAATTTTTTCTCTGGGTAACAAAACAAAACAGCAGCCACTGAAAAAAGGAAAAAACAAAAGAACAAAAATCATGGGTGAACTAAACGAGAGGGCAAACCCCCGAGGGGGCCCCAGGCCCCCCAAAAAAGTGCGGACAAAATGCAAAAATATAGCACAAACACAAAAAAAGCAAAAGTTACTGAAGCAGGGGTCAGGGGCAGACACGCAGGGTCAAGGGAAAAGAATGAGGATTCAGACCCGAACAATTGATCACGGCAACCCTATGGGAAAATTGACTCCCCTTTTTAAGACCAGCAGTAACACCCGATTCCAGTCCCCACAATCTTTACTAGCACCGCTTGAACCCCCAGGGGAGCCCTTTCTCAAATCACTCAAAAACCCCTTCACCGAACCCCCCATTTTAGCACCCGGTCGGTCAGGGGATTTATGATACGCACGGGTAAATCTCCAGATGGAGCCGAAGCAAAACCCAAGAATTGTTTTCCGCCCAAACCTTCCATTTAACCAAAACGGAAAATTTCCCTCTAGAAAAAAAAAGAACCAATTTTTTAACCCCCAAATCCGATTGCCCTCAACCAAAACGGGGGCAGGGCACGCACAGGAAAACCCTGGCTCAAAAAACCCCTTCAACAAGACTTGGAAAACGTATGGACTTAAAATTCCTGGAAGAAGCAACAAAAGAAAAGATTAAAAACCCCTGATCTTATAAGGGCCAAAAAAAACCTAGGGTTTTAAATTTTTGAGATGCTACTCTCATAGGAAAATTTTGAGGACAACCAGACCAAATCCCCCCCTTTAAACCGAGGACCCAGTCCATGCCCTTTTTTCAAACGCTGGGGTTCTCCCGAGAGAGGGGACAAAACCCCCACTACCGGGCCCCAAAAGTTTTCTACGCTCCACAACAGGTCAACACCTGGCGACAGAACCCCCCTCTCCTGAAAAAAAATCGAGGGGGAAACCCCAAAATTACAGAAAAACGGAGACATAAAAATGGCAGAGCTAGCCCTATTTTAAACAAACCAGCCAAAGGCAAAAAAGAGACCCATCATCCGATCAGCAGAACAAAGCATCTTAATAAGTCTCCAATGTCTGTTTGTTCTCTCAGTTTACCATTGGTCTGAGGGGAAATGCCGAGGAAAAGACAATGAACACCCAGTTTAGAAAAAAAGTCCCCCAAAATCTGGAAACAAATGGATCCTCTGTCAGACAAAATTTTCTCAGGAACCCCGTGAAAAACGAACCACTCTAAAGGAACAACGGCACCAATTCAAGGGGGAAGGCAACTTAGGAAGGCACAAGATGTATCTTTTTGGGAAAACCTTCACAAATTACCCAATGGGGTCATTCTCTGAAACGGGAAGATCGGAAAAAAATCCATAAGATGGGGGCCATGGTCTCTTGGGCACAGGCAAGGCATCACAACCACTAGAGCGAGGAAGGGTTGGAGCGAAGCAAGTCCGCTGCCAAAATTTTCCCCGACATCACGGACAAGGTAGGCCCCCAAAAAGGACGACTAACCAAATCTCTGGTACCAAAAATTCCGGGTGCCCACCCAAAGCGGAACAATGAATCTCAGACATCACACTCTTTTTTCCCTTGGCCGGGGCAAACAATTTTTCCAACAGGGGAGCCTCGGGGCCTTCCCCTGACACCCCTCCAGAGAAAGTCTCAAATGGGCGAGAGGGGGAAAGAACTAAAACCCTTTTTAAAAAATAACAAAAGGATCGAAAAACCAGGAAGTCCGCAAGGAAAATCCTCGAGGGGGCATCCGCCTTAACATTTTAGTCCAGGAAAAAAGGAAAACAAAATTAAAACGTGGAAAAAACAAGGCCCCCCGGGCCGTCGGATTGAGTCGTTTGGGCAGATTCCAGATAGACCAGATTTTTTGGGTCCGAAAGGACCACCCCCTGATTTTTTGGCTCCCCCCCAAAATGTCTCCACTTTTCAAAAGCCCACTTCAGGGCCCAATAACCCCCGATTCCCCACGTCAAAAAACGTTCAGTAGGAAAAATTTTCGAAAAAAAAAGGCCCAAAAGGGTTATTTTTTAAGGTCTCGGGATTTTTTGGGACAAAACGGCCCTCCCCAAAAATTTCAGAGCATAAACCTCCACCGAATGGCGAGAAACATCAGGCTGCCGAAAAAAACAGGAGCAAAGTAAATCCCCTTTTAAATTTTCCGAAAGCAAGGACGCCCAGGGGGCCAAATTCCCCACATCAGAACCCTTTCTGGTCAATATTTAAAAGGTTTAACAATAACCGAAAATTCCCAATAAATTTACGAAAAAATTGGCAAAACCCAAAAAATCCTGAAAGCCTTTAATAAGTAGTGGCCCCAACACAGATGGCCTGAACCCTTTACCCGGGGCCATTTCAATAAAAGATGGGGACAAAAAAGAATCCCAGAAATGAGATCCCCTGCGCCCAAAAAAAACTTTGTCCCTTCACAACAGACATTCTCCTCAAAAAACGGAATACAGTTCGAACTTTTTCACATGAGAGTCCCATCATTTAAAAAAAACAAGTACATCCAAATAAAAAAACGAAATTTGTCCCCAAAACCCTGAAAATGTCCCCTTTAAAGGGGAAGACGGAAGGGCATTGTGGGCCCCAAAAGGGGATCATAGGGATCAAAATGCCCTTAGGGGTATTGAAAGCCGCTTCCATTCTCCCCGTGCTTTTAATTCGAATAAGGTTATTCGCCCCCCTGAGGTCAAGCTTGGGAAAACCCAAATACGTTTTTCACCCTGGAAAAAAGGTCGAAATCAAGGGGAACGGGTTTTTTTATATTTTACAGTATATTGTTCAAAAAGACATAATCAATACAGGGCCTTAATGAACCCTCTTTTTTGGCCCCAAAAAAAAAAACCGGCACCCAAGGGGAAGAGGGGGCTGATATGACCCCTTCTCCAATGATTCCTTGATATAAGCCCAAGGTCATGTTAGTACAGACAATTAAAAACGACCCTTTAGGAATTTACACCCGCACTAATTCAAAGCGCGTCATAGCTCCCATGGGGGGGCAAGGAGCAGATTTAAATTTCGTAAACACATCAGAAAATCAAACAAAAAGTCAGGAAATCCTGAGCCTGGGGGAGGCAGAAAAAACAGGGGTGTTTGGGATTAACACATTGGCAGCCCCACGTTACAGACAAGATTTCCCAAACCAAAACAGGATTAGAGACTGTAAACCAAAGGGAAACCCCGCACGTAATGTCATCAGTATATAGAACCCAAAAATTTTTCAGCACTCCTGGTGATCAGGTTTAACCCTATTATCACCCGAGTAGAAAAATGGGGTTATTCTAGCCAAAGGGGGAGAAAAGTCCCCAGAGGGGGAAAAATTCTGAGGGGGATCAAGGGGAAACCACCCGTTTAGCAAAATCTAATCCATCAGGTTTAAAGCTGCTCCAGAATCAACGAAAAACTGAGCAGAAAATGAGGACAGAGAGCATATGAGGCCGTTTTAAAAAAAACTTAGTCTGAACACTACCAAAAACAAATGAGCGTGCAAAACGTCTTCCCCCCCTTAGGGCAACTGAAATAGCATGAAGGCACAACAGAGAAAATAAACCCCTTGCGCTTTGAACCAGACGCTTGCCCCCGACACAGGTGGATTGATTTTAAAACACCCGTTTAAATCAACGATTTTAAACATGATTTAAATCAAATGATTTTTTTTCTATTTAAATCAGACGATTTAAAAACGTATTTTAATCATGATTTTAAACACTGATTTTAAAACAAAAATTTTTTTAATTAAATCCGATTAAAATCTAAAAATTTAAATCTTGTTCAATTAATCCCATTCTGCTTGGTTTCACTTTCTGTCTTTTTTCATTTTTTTTTCCATTCAGTTGCATCCCCAAAACTTTTGGATAGTCAGTCAGCATATTTGGTTTGAGTAAAATAAAATTCAGAAGTATTGCGTGAGCCATGGCAGGTCGAAGAGAGCCCCCATTTGGGTTCATTTTGTTGGATGCCAGAAAGGCTGGAAAAATGGGAGAGCAAAGTGCAAATACGTCAAAAGGATACCCCAAGGAGTTTCCCCTTTTTGAAATCACATTATGAAAACTGCAACCAGAAGGAAAAAATAAAGATGTTGAAGTGATAAAACTAAGTCAATGAACCCCCACCTTCTTATCCCAGGCCCCTAGCATAGTGGTAAGTTGGCAATTAAAAACCTTTTTTAACGACTTTTCTGGAGGGTTAAAGTCTATGAAAAAAAATTTCTAGCACAGTTCGGATAAAAAATTTTAAATTTTATGTAAGGAATATTTTACAAAGATTAAAGTTAAGTAAAAAAAAAAAGAGTTTATACCCTATTTTTTTTTTATTTAGGGTACAATTCACTTTTGAAATCTGCCAAATTGACCAAATTTTTTTAAAAAAAAAATTTTTTTAAAATTTTTGACAATTTTTTTCAGTTGCTCTGATATTACTAGTATTACAGCAACTTCACCGGAAACTTTAGTACATAACTTTTGAGAAAGCCCTTATAGGGCGGGCCCATTACATTTTTTCAAAAATTTTGTTTAAAAATATTTTCGTTAATTTCTTCAAAACGCATCAAATTATATTTTTAATTCTGTGCTTCAGGGTCAAATATGGTTTGTCTGCAGTGAAAATCAATATCTGGGTACAATTTCAAAAGCACCCCAACAAAAACTTTGCGTGCAAAGTGTAGAAAAATTCCTTTAAAAGAACGACAGCCAGAAAAAACTTTTTGATGAAAAATTGCTAAATTCATATTTGAAACCCCAATTCTTCTTTCCGAAGTTGAAACCCTTGTTTGACAAAGATCAAAGGAAAAAAGCCCCGGGCTACAAACCCCCAAGTAGATTTGATATCTCAAAAACATCTTCAGGCTGTATACGCAAAAAAAGGGGGGGGCTTGTAAAAAATTTTTTGAAAGACAAAGTTGTAACATAGCTTGGAGGTTACAACATCCAAATCCCCCCATAATTTACTTGTGTCACAACAGAAGAGGTGAAATTTACCTTACAGACCCAATCGACAATCTGGAAATTACTACTGCTAAATATTTACTTGAAATTGCAAGAACTCAATTCCCCATGCCAAGAAAATTTTTGGATTAAAGTAAGGAGTTATTACTGTAACGAAGCAATGTGGAAAAAAATGCACGGAAGGGCACATAGGATGAACAAATGTCATTAATACGGTTGTTTCCCCATTTTTTGAATCTTTTGGCAAAAGACCTGCATATTTCGGGGGGGTTTCAAGGGAAAATTTGTAGAAATTTTTAAATTTTCCCCAATAATATTTTTCACATGCAAACCACAAGGAAATGGGGGGATGAAATTGGTTCACCCCAAGATGTTAGATGGAATACCTTGGCTGAATGCTTGGGGAACTGTTTTTTAACAACTGGCAAAATTTTGTGTCCTTTTTCGAAAACATCGGGAAAAAAATTGTGTAATAAACGAAGCAAATTAAATCTTTGGTGTGAAGAAAATCCGAGGACCTTTTGGGAAAAGGGTTTAAAACCAATATCTATTGCGTTGGAAAAAATGCGAAAGATCTGCAACCATAGCTGTGCCACAGAATTTGGAAAGATTAGAAGGTTCGCTAGATCGTTAACCTCTCAAACAATGTAAAGGTTTTTCAATACACCCCCCCGAGGGCCAAGCTTTTTAAAAAAAACACTATTTAGCCAAATCGCATCCCAAACTACAGAGGGAAAAAATTTTCTTTTAGGCGGAAATCAACTTGCAATGGAGTGGGGTCGCCCAAAATAACCATGACATTGTGGGGAACTGTTAAAAAATTTAAGTGTGAAAGCACCTTTCAAAAAAAACATGTTTGCGTTGCGTTTAATGAAAATAAAACCACGGGTGGTGGGAAGTCGCAATCACTTGTTCTTCCCCAAGATAATAAATGTGCTACTCAGCTACTGACTGCTCGGCTTATCGGCAGAGTAGAAGGGTTGTTTTCTTCTTTGGTTTTTGGGGCACACAACAGTCCAAACCGCTTAGGATTAGGAACGCAAAGCAGGACAATAGTTTTCCTTTTAAAAAGCCCAAATAAACAGTAGGCAAAAAGGGATGATGATTCACGAAGTTTTGTTTACTTAAAACGTTAGAGATAGGTATTTTAAAATCTTATCTCTGTAGTTCAATTCTGATTGTTTAAATTTAAAATAAAAATTATTAGGTTTCAAAATCATAACTGTTTTAAATTTTTATTTTTTGAAAAAAATTTGATTTGCAAAAAGACAAAGTTTTGCTTTGACAACTTGATTAAAAAATCCTATTAAATCAAAAAAAAAACCCATTTAAATCAAAAAAATCCGATTTAAATCAAAAAATCCGATTTAAATCAAAAAAAAACCGATTTTTTTTTATTTTTTTAAAAAAATCATGATTTTTACCACCCTGCCCAGACACACTCATCACAGGGATGGGGTTTAGAAGCTGGTTCACAAGGCAACACCTTTTACGCTACTCCCGCCACCCAAACCCTGTCAATTTGAATCGCAAAGACAAGAATCATGAGACCAAGGGGCAGGGGTCCCACCATAACATCCTTTACATTATCTGACAGACCCTTCCGGAAAAGGGCCCCCAAAACGCGTCATTCCATTGGTCAGGACGCCCCTGGGAACTTGACAGAAAAACTCACTTTCATCAACCCCCGTTTTTAAATGCCAACAATTTTTTTCAGCGATCGGGCATTGGCTCATCGAAAATCCCCCCAAACCTGAAAAAAAGTTTTCAAAAACTCAAAACAGGATCCCGGTATCGGGGAAAAAAACCCCAACCTGGGGATCCCCGCGCGGAAGAGATGTAATTTAAACCTGCGGCGCTGCTTTTCCTGAGATTAGTTTTTAAAGGCAAAAAAAAATTTAAAATTTTTTTTTAAAATTCTAAAATTACCGACCCCAAAAAACAAATCGGGGCAGGGGGACCCTAGGTTCCACAACGGGAAAACCAGCAAGATATGCAGAAAATACTCTGAACCTCAGGGGCAAGGATCCACAGGGCAACAACTGGCAAACCCCATTGGGAGAAAAATCCCCCCAGCACCCAGAATCGAGGAAAAAAAAAAAATAACAAAAAATATTCTGAAACTCGACAACCTTTTTTTTCTTTCCAATATTTTTTTTCCTTCTGTGAGACCATACAATTTTTTAATTTTTTTGGCCGGGGGAAAGTTATGTTTTTTAGCTGAGGGGGTGCAGGGAAAAAAGGCAATACACCAAGCAGTTGGAATCTAGAGATTGCGTCCCCTACTAACCCCCACAACTAGAGGCAGCCTGAGCGTTCCTACGTTGGCCAGACGCCTCGAACAGCCGAGAAACTAACTCACCCAAAGATGAAATAGGAAAATCTGCCCCCGGGGAAACCCAAAAAATAACAAAAGCCCCAAACAGTAATGCGGTAGACAAGAGGAAAACTGACACAAAAGGGAAAAAAAAGTATAGCAAACGCTGGGGCCCAAAAAACTAAATAGAAAAAGGGAAGGAAGGGTACTTATGCAATCCAGAAAACCTAAAAGCACCAAATCTACTAATTTTAAAACACCTGAGATCCCCGACCCCACCACCTAAATTAGTTTCTGGGTAAAAAATAAAAAACAGCCACTGAAAAAAACTGGAAAAACAAAAGAAAAAAACCAGTGGCTGAACTAAACGGAGGGCAGAAGCCCCCCAGGGGACCTGAAGGCCCCCCCAAAAAAGTGCAGGACAAAATGCAAAAATATAGACAAAACCAAAAAAGCAAAAGACTTTTTCTGTAACAGGAATGCAGAAAGACACAGCAGGCACAAGGGGAAAATGGAATGAAGGGGTTCAACCCGAAAAATTGATCCCGGCACCCTGAGGGAAAAGACTCCCTATATAAGACCAGCAGAACAAACCTGAACCATCCTCACAATCTTCACTACACCGCTTGTAACCACCCCGGGGAGCCTCTGTCAAATCACTCAAAACCCCTTCACAACAGTTTACCTTTTCAAAAGAGTTCGCAGCGTTTTTTGGGGTATTTCCTTTGAAAACAGTCAGAAGGGCCCCTACCCGCGAGAATTTGTGGGTTTGAAAGATAACCCAAAATTCCATAACCGCTGAACGAATCGCCTACAGTTTCCTACCTTTAAAATGGCACGAAGTTCTTGGGGACAAATTTTTTTAAATTTTTCCCAAAATGACTGGTGTCGGCTATGCGGGATAGATGGGAACATGTAGAAAGTGTAACTCAAGTAAAATAATGGTTAAATACCCAGTTACCAAAAAGCACAAGAAAAAAATACGATCATCAGCAAAATGCCTGTACATAGGTCAGAGAAAAGAAAACCCCCTAACCTTTTTGGGAAAAATCAAGTTCAGTTTCAAAAATACCCAATTTAAATTTTTTTCCGACAAATCCATCTAGCGAAATGTTTGGTCTTTTTTTAGATCCCCGAAAAAAAAAATAGCTTTTCCCAAAAAGTAAATTATGTTAAATAAACCAGCCATCCCGTCCCACCATAATTTACTGCGTTAAATTAAAAAGAAAGCAGGGTTTTTCATTGGGGACTTTCACCATGTCCCCTAATGTCACACCTGGGGCCAATCCCTTGGAAAAAGGGGTAAAAAATTGCTTTCAATAAATTGCCTGCCAGGATGAAATAGGGACAGATTTTTTTCACACAGGGGATAGATGGGGAAAACAAGAACGGATTTAACTATTCCAGAGTCACTGGGCAGAACGTTTTCTATTTTATTTAGAGCTCCAAGACTTTTAAAAAATCACAAACCAACGAAACAGCATATGGTATACAGGGTGAAATTATTAGTCAACTGATATTTTGCCAACATCCTTTTTTTGCTTATTTTCCCCCACTGACTGTATAACTTGAAGCTTTTTACATGAGCGATCAAGTTTTTTTGCAAAAGTGATTTCAGCCCAAGGCATCATGACTGGGTATATTGCCGGGGTATGACCTCTGTATGACATAACCAGCCAGAAGCCTTCCTTTTAGCGGGCGGGTTAAAGTCTGGCCTCCCCCA
>JARQOD010014309.1:0-10292 GCA_033576555.1 Oophaga sylvatica
TTTACCACTGCACCTATCCTAGTACATCCCAACCCCGAGCTTGCCTTCATAATAGAGGTGGATGCTTCAGACTGTGCCGTTGGAGCTATACTCTCTCAGAGAACAGGTGAGAAGAATGTCTTGCATCCCTGTGCCTTCTTTTCCCAGCAGTTGTCTTCGGCTGAGAGGAACTACGATGTGGGCAATAGAGAGTTGTTGGCCATTATTGCCACCTTCAAAGAATGGAGACACCTTCTTCAGGGAGCTGCACAGCAAATAGTCGTCCTGACAGACCATCGTAACCTTGAGTTTATCAGGTCGCTAAGTGTCTGACTCCTCGCCAGGCTCGCTGGAATCTTTTCTTAAACCAATTTAATTTTATCATTTCTTATAAACCAGGATCGCGCAATGGAAAGGCTGATGCACTCTCTAGGATTTACTCAGCAGAGACACGTCCAATTACTCCTCCTAAGACTATTCTTCCTGACTCTAGATTCCTAGGAGTAATTCATAATCAAGACCTACTTAAGGACATCAAGGAAGCATACCATGCGGATTCCTTTTTGGCACAACCCCCAAGGGACGTAAGTCTTGTCTTTAAGAGTGGTGTGTGGATTCAGGGACAACGCCTGTATATTCCTGAAACAGTCAGATTGAGAGTATTGCAACTCATTCACGATTCCAAGATAGCTGGGCATAGAGGAATTCTAAAGACACAGGAATTTCTTTCTCGTTTCTTTTGGTGGCCCACTTGCAGGAAGGATGTTTTGAATTATGTCACTTCATGTGAGGTCTGTGCAAGATGCAAAACACCTCGCTCCTCACCAACTGGTCTGTTACAGCCTCTTCCCACCCCGTCCCGCCCGTGGGGATCCATTTCTATGGACTTCATTGTGGAGTTACCAACCTCTCAGGGAAAGAACACCATTTTAGTGGTGGTTGACCGTCTAACAAAGGCAGCTCATTTTATCCCTTGTGTCGGCTTACCCACTGCAAAACAGACATCAGATTTGATGATTAAAGATGTGTTTCGCTTACATGGAGTACCGGATGAGGTTATTTCGGATCGAGGGGTGCAATTCACTTCTAGGTTTTGGCAAAATTTCTGTGCAGCATTGGACATTAAAGTAAACCTTTCTTCTGCTTTTCATCCCCAGACTAATGGACAGACCGAACGAACCAATCAAACCCTGGAGCAGTATCTCCGCTGCTTTATCTGCCACCTACAGGATGATTGGGTGGATCTACTTCCATTAGCTGAGTTCTCGTATAACAACTCTCAGAGTGCCTCCACTAAACAGTCTCCTTTTTACTCTAATCTAGGTTATCATCCTAACATTCTACCACGATTTCCCATAGAAACGCCTTTACCAGCAGTGGCTAAAAGAATCACGTCTTTACAGAAGAATATGGATCTTCTAAAGGAAAATCTGGAATCGGCTCAGGAAAGGTACAAGAAAGCAGCAGATAAATTTCGTAAACCTGCACCAGCTTTCAAGGTAGGAGACTTGGTCTGGCTGTCAACCAGAAATCTTAAGTTAAGGATTCCATCGTCTAAGTTGGGACATAAGTACATTGGACCCTATAAAATCAGTAAAATTATAAGTGCCGTTGCTTGTCGTCTTCAACTGCCCAGAACTATGAGAATCCACCCTGTCTTTCATGTATCCCTACTAAAGGCTGCAACACCCAATACGTTTCCTGGACGTTCTTCTCCTTGCCCTGACCCAGTGCTAGTCGATGGTCAGGAAGAATTTGTGGTGGAAAGGATTTTAGATTCCAGGTTGTATAGAAATCAGTTACAATATCTGATTAAATGGCAGGGCTACCCAGTGGAAGACAACTCATGGGAACCGGTCAATAACGTTAATGCTCCTCGCTTGCTCCGTCAGTTTCATCAGAGGTACCCACACAAGCCTGGTCTGAGGTCATCCGGAGGTTGTCCTTAAGGGGGAGTAATGTAAGGTTCTATGTATATATTCCGGAAACTCAGTTTGTTCGTCAGCCATTTTACTTTCTGTCTTTCTGTAGCTATCTTGCCCTCAGTCAAAATGGAGTTTCCAGCTTGCATGTTCCCGCCCTGATTCTCTCCTTTGCTTCTTAAGCAGCCACAGCTGAGCAATCAGTGCTTCAGAATCTAGCCTGCAGTGAACCTGTGACTTGACTCCTGTAAGCCTTGGACCTTGTACTCCAGCTATTCCTACTGAGGAACTCTGAAGCACTTGTGGACTCTGAACCCTGCTCTTTGAAAGACCCACGTTTGCATGGACTTACGGTAACAGAGAAGAAGATCCTGAATCTGTGTTGGAGAGTGATTTGCTGAGCTTAGTTTACTCTGGCCTGCTGTGTCTCCTGCTTCTGTGTCTGCAAACTGTGTGACTATTTCTGCCAACTTGTATGAAGTAATACAGGACTTTTCTATATCAAACCTGTGTCTTATGTATGTTCATCGCACCCAAGCACAAGACGCTATATGAACTGTACTACATACATTACACACCCATTTCAGAGGACCTGGAAGCTGTGGCTGAGAATTTGTGTCAGGTCAGGTGAGAAGAACCTCATAGTAATAATGCATTTTTTGAGGTTTTAACTTATATCCATTCTTGGACTTCAAAAATGTTCAGATTCGCCATAATTCAGAATTTTTTAGGAAACACTAAAAATGTATTTCACTCGTCTCTAAAGGTATCAAATACGGTGTAAGATATTATAAGAGCGTTATTTTTCTATTTCTTCCTCTTGATTTCACATTTCAGGCAATCACTGCTCATCTCCATTAATTAGATTAATTCTCCGCTCTTATGTATCACTTCAAATATGAGTTGATGTCGTTTCGCTCAATTATTCTTCATCACTCTTATTTATCGTGTTTATGTTTATTTTCATTTGGATTTTTGAGGTTTTATCTAATTATTCCCCATCCCTTTTATATTAATGATATTTTTATACTAATCTCCTATATCACGCCCCCTCATATTATTATTACCCTCATCTAATTTACAGAATATCATTTTATATTATTTCTTGCATTAATTTACACGTCTTTATAGGTTTCATTCTGTGTAGGTGTAAGCTCCACGGTGTTTGTGTTCTTTTGTCCTCCCTCGTAACTGACATCAGTCCTGATTCTACATAATTTGTGCCTTTAAGATTCGCTATAAAATGTCTCTTCCATAATGTGGCCCATAGTGGATCTCATATGGATTTCCGACTATCTAGTTCCTCTATCTGTGATTTTCAGGGCATATTTTTACTATCCTCTCCCTCCATGTTCAGAAGACTAATCTAAAGAATGAAGTTGAGATTAATACATTTATTTAATCCTCTGGTTATTTACTCCTTCTAAGCATTGATGCCATTTATTAGCTGAAACCTATTAAAATAGGTAATGTGTGCCTTTCTATTGACTCCCTTGACGAAGCATCTTGCGAAACATGCGCAGAATTATGTTTATGCCTCTTTTTTTTAATTTAAAGAGAATGTTTATCTTTTTTATGCAACTCTGCACCTTCTCTGATTTCTGCTGTTACTGATTCTGAACCAGGTTTTCTTTTTCATCTGTGACCCTTCATTCACCCTGGAAGTAATGATACGAATTTTCCCTTCAAGTAACTGGGACTATAGCAGAGAATTTTTCTGTGGACATAGTCATATTTTTATTGGGTAACATCAAAGAAGAAAATGAAAATTCTGTGGTACATGCCCACAGAGAAAATTTACTACATTATTACTTGGGGTAACAACACAATTGGACATATACTCTTATATAGCCAAAAAATGAAGAGATCCAGCAAGTAGCTAATAAAATTACCATTTTTTATTAATAATTATTAAAATCACTACATAAAATTCCACAACGGAAAGGTACATAATCCAAACACCCAATAAGGGGAGAATATCTGAAAGCAGACTATACTGCAGAATATGTAGCACCCACACTTACACACTCCGGGTAACAACAATAGTTATATCTTCTAAGTCACAGCGAAAATACACTCATTTAGTAGATAGTACTTTACCAGGAGGTGCGATGCAAACATGGTGACACCCGCAGTGCTGCAGACAGAGATCTCCCCCTCACCCCGACGCGCGTTTCGCTTCCCGCTTCTTGGGGGCATAATTCTGAACGGAGGGACACAGAAGAAAAAGAAAAACTGCCAAAATTTAGGGAGCAGCGCTAATAGGAAGATGTATTTAGTTTAAATGTAATAAATCCAGTGAAAGGTCCCCTTTAATACTAAAACCTAAGGAATGATGATAAAGGATTGTCCACTTAATGGGCAAACCCTATATTTGGCCTCAGTAAAATAATAATACTTCTACTCCCCTCCGGTGTTGATGCCGGTCCAGCTGTGTCTACACTAGTTTTCCCGGGGCTTGCATGACATTATTGTGTCACACTATTCCTGCAGCCAATCAACGTTGGCTTCAGTCTCCTCTCCTACCAACAGCTCTAGATATCGAGAGGAAGTGAAGCCAGCGCTGATCGACAGCAGGGATTGCATGACAAATGAATGTCATGCGAGCCCTGAGAAAGCCAGTGCTGACATCGCTGGGGGGAAACATTGTGATTGAGAAGGGTTTTTCTGAGTAGTGGACAACCCATCAAGATAATAGGTAGACGTCCTTCATTTATCAAATCGTCTGATTTATTGCCATCGTCTGTGCTTTGATGCTACTTATTGCCCGTAACCCAGTGCAATAGTTGGTTTGTGCCTTTCAATTGATTCCACTGACAAAGCGTCTAGCGAAACGCGCATAGGTACAATTAGTATCTCAGTATATGCAACTTCAATTCCAATAAAGCTTGAATGCTGCGTAAAATGTAAGGAAAACCAGAAATAACGATTTGGAAATCTCTTGTAAGCATGCTTTATTCACAGCAGAACATAGAACAGTCTGCTGGATGCTGCCTCCATATTCCGCTGCTTTTCTGTAGCTAAACACCCCTGATTTTTAACGAATGTCATTATCTTCATCATAGTACAATAAATTATTTAATCAATGTAATATTTTATGTTTTTGGTATTCGCCATTCTGTGTATAGGCGATTAATGAATATATGATGTAATATGTAATAATGTAATATATTATTGATAACACTACAATAACTCAGCTCATAAGACTAGCGCAGAACAGAATCTAATGTAGGATAAAAGAATTAGCGATTGATACAGTATAATGCCATGTTATAACTTATAATGATATCTTCGTGTTATATCACGCACATGTGCAAAATATACACCGTAATATATGATCACTGAGTAGAATATGAAGTAAAGAGTAACTACGAGGTCTGTGCTTCTTCTGGAGCTGACAAATGAAGGATGACTCACGTCATTGATGCCAAAGTACAGTTGATGGAGCTGTGCTGTGAAAACACCAGGAGCAGCTGATTGGCGGGGTGACGGGGTTGCACCCCTTCCGATAAGACATTGATAATCTATCCTAAGGATAGTCCATCAGTGGTAAAGTCCCCGACAACCCCTTCAACATTGAGCACATGGCAGGTCATTGTATTGTAGGATTTCTTACATTTGTATGGTCTATAGCATACAGTGTGTAACATTGTAGAATACTGTCCTAGGAAACTTGTCCTTGATCAGTTGCAGTTGTTTGGGCCTGAAAGACTATGCGCCCCACCATAAATGTGCCACTATAGGTCATAGGCCATCCATTACGCCCGCATGTCCCACCTTGGAGTTGTTGGACGGGATGCACGATTCACTTGTATGATGGACCTGGCCATGGTTCGGTCACTACCTTTCTCAGAACTGAGATTCTCTGATTTCCCGATCACCTCCACTACGTATGTACAGCGAGTACACCACCAACTTTCGCATATCTCCAAAGGTCGTCACTTTTGTCAACTTAGACCCACACCAACAAGGTGTCCTGTCTAGCAAACTCTCTACTAAGAAAAAAGGGCTCAAAGCTTTCCCTCTGGACCAGAAGAATCATCGATGGGTGGGCATCCATCGCCACACCGAGAGAAGGAACCTGTTTTTCTCCTAACTTCCACTTGACTTGCCAAAGTCAAAGCCTATCCATCTTCCAAAGGAGGTGAGCAAGAAGGATGCAGGAAACAGATGAACCTGATAGCCTTAATATATGTCAAAATTAGTGGGGTTTCTACACCCAGTGATTGGCTTCAATCCGAAGGGCCTGGTTCACCTAGAGGAGACAACCAGAAGCTTCCTCTCATCGTGTACAGTACATACAGTATGCATCTATTAGAAACGAGCAAATCAGTTCAAGATTATCGGAATTCTTGTATTTTGCCGATTTGTAAAATATCAAGGGATGAAAAAAAGTAAATAAGCCTTGCTGTTTATATCTGTCCTGTCACCGTAGCCCCCATCGGTTCCTCGGCATAGCTGCCGCTTTCCTGTACGCGACATCTGGAGAAATTCAAGAGAACGTCCAAGGTTGAATTTCAGCAGATTCGCTAATCACTAGTATCTGTCCATTACAAATGGCGACAGGCAAGCCCCTAATAGGAATTATGTCACCTCCTAACACAGCATGGATACACGACCCCAGGGCTCTCTGGATGATTGTTGCTTATGAAGAAAGATCAAGGAGTTCCCACCTTTCCCAGCAAATCACATCTGAAATGTGAAGAGCTGGAGGCTCAGAGGTGGCCTTCACCCTCAGTGGGGGATATTTATACTGCTGGGTCCTAAAGTGAGAATTTGCCTTTCAGGGATATTTATAAAAGCAGCTGCTGAAATCTGATTGTTACCTGAACAAGGGTCAAAACGACCCTCTAGGAGCAATATCTGAGAGTTTGACATTTCAATAAAAAGCTTTGTTACTGCAAAAATATTACTTATTATGCTCATCCTAAGTTACATCCTGTATTCTCCAGAGCCAGGGGTGCACATAGAAAACATGGGGCCTCATATCAGAAGTTCTAATTACCCCCAACCCCAAGAAAACAAACAATTAATATTCTATGGTGTCACAGAAGAGCTTACCTCACAACTTTTGCAGCCTTTACAAAGTAATTTTCTTCCTACTGAAGCCCGAGATTCTCCTTTCATTGCACCCATAAAGTAGGATGTCAACAAAAGAGCCCCTCAAACACACTATGAATTCCTCCACAGTACCCTCCACACACACGGTATGATGACCCTACTGTACCTCACCCCTCAACTCCCCCGGAAAATTATGATGACCCCAACTGTGACCCCCACACAGCCCTACATGCAGTATAATGATGCACAATTGCTCTCCACACAGTATAATCGCCCCCACATAGCCCTCAACACAATATGATGGACCCCACAAAAATCTTTACATTGTATAACTGCTTGTATACAGTATAATCACCTCCACATAGCCCTCCATAAAGTAGAAAAGCTTCCACATAGCCCTCCAAATATTATAATGGCTCCACATAACTCTTAAAATATAATGGCTCCCACATAGCCCTTCAAATATAATAATGGCCTTCATAAAGCCCTCCAAATATTATAATGGCCCCCACATAGCCTTCCATATGGTATAATATGCCTCACATACGCTTCCGTATAGTATAATGGGCCTCATACAGACCTCATTATAGTATACTGGGCCCCACATTGCCTTCCATATAGTATAATGCACACCATAGTCCTCCATATAGTATAATGTACCACATATTTCTCCATATAGTATATTTCACTCCCATAGTCATCCATAATACAATATAATGCACTCCCATTGTCCTCCATATAGTATAATGCACTCACTATAGTCCTTCATTCAATATAATGGACTCTCAATAGTCCTCCATACAGTCCACTGCAGTCTCCAGAGTAATCCATACAGTATTTATTTATTTTACTCACTTATGCACAGTGTGGGAAGACTAAGTGCAACACAAGAGGAGGAAGGGAAGGAAGCTCAAACACTAGGGAAAGGGGGAGTGGCAACCCCCATTTATTAGCATCCTGCCTCCCCTATCGTCCCTATATTGGTTCAACACCAATCGCCGAGCAGGAACCTAAGCCCTGTATATCTCTAAAGCTAGGCACTGAAAACTGAAGGAGGGGATGAGCACTGCTCATGTCCCCACTGTCCACTAAAGGCAAAAAGGGAGACAAACAAGGGGAAGCAACTAAACTTGAGCAGACTCCAGAGAGGAAACACCAAACGTCCACCAACAGCACCAGAGCGAAAGTAAGCCGACTGCTATAGCTCCAAGCCTTCACAAGGGGAAAATGTGAATATCACCGACGGCTCCCTGAAGCAGACTGAGAGTCTATAAACACCCAGATCCAGGTCTGTCATTTAGAGCCGGAAGGAGGTTGCCACTGCAATGCCAAATGCACAGACCTTCTGCAGCCAGATGCAGAGCGACTGTCTTTAGCATCTGACACACCCATGACACTTATATAGTGACATTATTTCCACATCACTTTATAGACATTATCGGCACTGTCCCCATTGGGGCTCATAATCTAAATTCTCTATCAGTATGTCTTTGGAGTGTGGGAGGAAATCGCTGCAAAGCTGCAGTGCTAACCTATTATACTGCACTCTCCATAGTCCTGCATACAGTATACTTCACTCGCCATAGTACTCCATGCAGTATAATGCACTTTCCAAAGTCCTCCATATAGTAAAATGCACTCCCCATAGTCCTCCATATAATATAATGCACTCCATAGTCCACCACACAGCATACTGCCCTCCCCATAGTCCTGCATACAGTATACTGTATTCCCCAAATGTCCTCCATACAGTATACTGCACTTTACATAGTCATGTATACAGTATACTGCACTCCCCATAGTCCTCGATATAGTATAATGCACTCCATAGTTCTCTATACAGTATACTGCACTTCCCAAGTGTCCTCCATACAGTAAACTGCACTCTCCATAGTTCTGAATACAGTATACTGCACTCCCCATAGTGCTCCATACAGTAAACTGCACTCCCCATAGTCCTCCATACAGTATACTGCACTCTCCATAGTTCTGAATACAGTATACTGCACTCCCCATAGTCCTCCATACAGTATTATGGCCACCACAAGGTACTCACTTATTTAAAGAAAAATACATTGCTCACCTTTCCTCCTCGTTCCCCGGCCTCTGTGGTTAGCGCTCTGAAGCGTTGAATATCAGTTGATGCTCCCTCCTCCATAATTGCTTTCAACTCTATCAGCATCCGGGATGCTGAACGTGCGATGACTGCTGACTCACGGGCCCCACAGCAGCTGGGTGGTCTGACAACAATGGCGGTATGCCATTGTCTAGAGCTGCACTCACTATTCGCCCCACTTTTCAGTTTTTGTATTTCCACACAAATTTAAAATAACCAATAAATTTCGCTCAGCTTCACAATTGTGCCCCACTTGTTGTTGATTCTTCACCAAAAATTAACATTTGGTATCTTTATGTTTGAAGCATGATATGTGGGAAAAGTCACATAGAGTGACTGCAGACTTATCAATTCGGAACTGACAACCCCTTTAACCCCTTTCTGACGTCAGGCGTAATAGTACGCCGATGTCGGACTCCCTTTGATGTGGGCTCCAGCGCTGAGCCCACATCTTTCCTGGGACATGTCAGCTGTTTTAAACAGCTGACATGTGCCTGCAATAGCTGCGAGTGGAATCGCGATGCACCCACGGCTATTAACTAGTTAAATGCCACTGTCAAATGCTGACTGCGCCGGAAATACTCTCACCGGTGACCCGCGTCACGTGATCGCAGGTCATCGGTGTGTTGGCATGACAACCTGAGGTCTCCTAGAGAGGTCGTCAGTGCCGGCTTGCTGTAAGCGCCACCCAGTGGTCGGCGCTCATAGCAAGTGAGTAAATCTGCTATATAGAGGTGACCTGATCATAGCCTCCATGTAGCAGAGACGATCAGGTAGTGGCAACTTCCAGTCTACCTATTTTCGAGGGTTTATTCACCCCGCCTGGGTCTTCTCCTACCTACAGGCACGTATAGCCTTCATCAAATTTCTCCTTCAAAGCAGGTGGACTGATGAAGGTCCACATTGGGACCGAAACGTCTTTCCTGTCTTGACTGCCGTAATAAATTATCGTATTGCAAATGGAGATACTGATTTGGCTTTTATCCTAAGTCATATTACAAGACTCGTTAAAGGGTTGATTGTGACTTGTAGGATCGCTACTTCCAATAGGTGGCGCTATAGAGTACAAGTCCTCTTTTTTTGAAGAGGCAATTTGCATACGTATTTCTTCATTAAGTTGAGTGCCAAGTTCTTTATTACTATACCTTTTGGCTTGGGAACCTACTTGTGCACCATCACAGTAGTGCTACGATATATTTTTCATCTTGCGCTTT
>JARQOD010014310.1:0-10285 GCA_033576555.1 Oophaga sylvatica
ATAATAATAGGGTAGAAATATCATATATACAATTGGGGAATAGTTGATATAGTGGAGTATGCATGATGAGCTATTAGTAGAATTGAATGTAAGACAGAAACAGAGCAAAGTAGAATGGAAATCAGTGTATACTTATACCATCAGTGATGCCGGATGTGCCCAGTGCAAAGTGAAATGGTGACATTAATGATTCTAGGGAACAAGGAAAAAAGGAGAGTTAGTAAAACCCTAGAAGAACATTGCAATAAAGACAGGTAGTGATTACAAAAAAGGTGCAATATCATATTAAGGCCCCGAGGTGCCAATGTTTGTAAGGTGAAAATCCAAAAAGCTTCCCTCTTTTTCAAAATTTTATCTCTATTGAAGCCTCGCCTGTTCACCTCGACCTGTTCAAGGACCTGAAATCTCAACTGTGAGATATTGTGATTTTTATCATGAAAATGGTAGGGTAAGGGAAGATGGGTTTTTTTGCACCTGATATTGGACTTATGTTGAGAGATTCTGTCTCTTACGGATTGTGTAGTCTCTCCTACGTAAGCCAATCCGCAAGGACATTTAATAACATAAACCACATTCGAAGATTCGCATGTATAGAAACCATGAATGGGTATTCCCTTACCGTATGAGGATGGAACACCTTGGGTTCTTTTTGAACATTACAGCATTGGAGGCAACCGAGGCAGGGGAAGATACCCTGCCTTGGTGTCTGCAAAAATGTTTGCTTCAGAGATGTCTTTCTGGACCCTAAATCAGCTTTTACCAGTTTATCCTTAATGTTCTTGGCACAACGGAAACAAGGGAGAAAGGGAGCCTGAAATTCTGGAATGTCAGGATAGCTGTTAGTTAAAAGGACCCCAATGTCTCCTAATAGATGATAGTGCCAAATGTGAAAAAGGGTGGTAAGTGCTGACGAATGTCATACGTTTGGTTTTGTCCTTGCTCTTGGATGATGTACAGTTGTCTTTAGATTTAGACAGGATTGCCTTAGGATAGCCCCTATCCTGAAATTTCTTCTCCATTTCAATATAGGAAAGATGTGTATCTTCGTACCGTGTTAGCCAGTAGATAGAAAAATATTTAGACTTGAGAGTCCTCAGTGGTTGATACCTTTTAATGGCTAACTGAAAAGATGGTAACAAATTGCAAGCTTTCGAGACTACGCAGGTCTCTTCATCAGGCAAAGACTAAAACAAAAGCTGAAGAATCACATATTTATACACAAGAGGACACAGGAATAATGCAATAGGTAAGACATGTGACGTGAAGCAGAACTGTCATTATGGCAGAGGGATTAACATAAATATGACTAGTTCATAGATAAGGAGTGAAGGTTTTATTACCCTCTGATTGGGGTCTGGTATTGTGTTGTGATGACCCTAAAAGGTCAGGGAAGCAGATTCCTTAATTCCTTAATCAGCCAATGAGGGACTTTGTGAAATTATATGTGATATAGTTGAATACTTTCTCAAACCTTTGGTGGTACAATTACCATCTTTCATCAAAGATACTACAGCAGCTTTGGGCCATTTAGAAAATATACAATTGACAGAGGATATGGTATTAGTCACGGCCGATGTAGAGGCCTTATATTCGTCTATAGAACATCAAAATGGGCTCAAGGCTGTTGAGAGATACCTAAGTCACAGTAATTTGAGTAAGGAGATGGCAGTGTTCATCTTGACTATATTGAGATTCATTTTGACTCATAATTAGGGTTGAGCATTCCGATACTGCAAATATCGGGTATCGGCCGATATTGGCTGTATCGGAATTCCGATTCCGAGTTCCGATATTTTCGTCTTATCGGATACCGGAATCGGGATTGTCACTGTCACTGTCAGTGTCCGTCGGTCGGGTCTGTCAGGAGTCAGCGGCACTTACCTGGCAGAAGATCTCCGGCGGTCACGTCCTGGACTGCTTCATGGCCGCCATCTTCTTTCCCCGGCGGTCACATGCAGTTTCTCGCGATAACTGCAGTGACTGCTGGGTAATCCCGGCCGTAAAGCAGTCAGTCCGATGACGTCACCGCCGGGGAAGCAGGTAATCAGCTGTGCTGCGTTGCAATGACAGGCTCTGCCTGTCATTGCGATGTAGCAGAGCTGGATCGTCGTGGGACTGTCGTTATGGACTGCGTCGGACAGGTGGTATACTGTTGGTTTGTTTTTTTTCTTTTTTTACAGGAGATCGATGGCGTCGCAGGAATGAGAGAGTAATAAAAGTAATGAAAACTGTGTTGTCTCTTTTATTTCATTAAAAGACTTTTTTCTTGCTGTGTCTTTTTTTTATGCATTTAATAACTTTGGGATTAATAATGGATCGGTGTCTTATTGACGCCTCTCCATTATTAACCGGGCTTATTGTCACCGTGCAATCAACGGTGACAATAACCCCTTATTACCCCGCTTGCCACCGCTACAGGGCAAGTGGGAAGAGCCGGGTAAAGTGCCACAATTGGCACATCTTTTGATGCGCCAAATGTGGGGCTGCTGTAGCCTGGTATTATCAGGCTGTTGAGGGCCAAAATCCATGGGCCTTGACAGTCTTTTAATACCAGGCCGCAGCAGTCTGCATTTTACTTGGCTGGTTAACAAAAATAGGGGGGATCCCCACGCCGTTTTTTTTTCGAGGGGATCCCTTATTTTTGTTAACCAGCCAAGCTAAGCAGACTGCTGTGGCCTGGTATTATCAGGCTTGCAAGGTCCATGGATATTGGATCCTTACCAGCCTGAAAAACCAGGCCTCAGCGGTCTGCTTCATCTGGCTGGTTAACAAAAATAGGGGGGACCCCATGCCAATTTTTTTCGAGGGGATCCCCTATTTTTGTTAATCAGCCAAGATATGCAGACTGCTGTGGCCTGGTATTATCAGGCTGGCAAGGTCCATGGATCTTGGTTCCTTAACAGCCTGAAAATCCAGGCCTCAGCGGTCTGCTTCATCTGGCTGGTTAACAAAAATAGGGGGGACCCCACGCCAATTTTTTTCGAGGGGATCCCCTATTTTTGTTAATCAGCCAAGATATGCAGACTGCTGTGGCCTAGTATTATCAGGCTGGCAAGGTCCATGGATCTTGGCTCCTTAACAGCCTGAAAATCCAGGCCTCAGCGGTCTGCTTCATCTGGCTGGTTAACAAAAATAGGGGGGACCCCACGCCATTTTTTTTTCGAAGGGAACCCCTATTTTTGTTAATCAGTTCCCTCTGACGTCACTGATTGTGTCCCTGGCTGACCTGAAGTGAAAGTGGAAAGCAATCAATTAAGCTTTCCACTTAAGGGCCCGTCTCACATAGCGATATCGCTACCGAGATCGCTGCTGAGTCACTAGTTTTGTGACGCAGCAGCGAGCTCACCAGCGATATCGCTGTGTGTGACATTCAGCGACGATCAGCCCCCCTGCCGGGTATCGCTGATCGTCGCTGAAATGTCAGGACCTTTTTTTGATCGCTGGTTTCCCGCTGACAGGCACGCATCGCTGTGTGTGACAGGCGGGAGACCAGCGATCCGCTGGTAACCAAGGTACACAGCGGGTTTCCAGGCGCGGGGCTGTGCCTAGAAACCCACTGTGTACCTTGGATACCAGCGCCCTGATGCAGGGAGCTGGTATCCAAGGTACACAGCGGGTTTCCAAGCGCTGCGCGGTGCCTGGAAACCCGCTGTGTACCTTGGTTACCAGCAGATCGCTGGTCTCCCGCCTGTCACACGCAGCGATGCGTGCCTGTCAGAGGGAAACCAGCGATCAAATAAAGGTCCTGACATTTCTGCGACGATCAGCGATACCCGGCAGGGGGGCTGATCGTCGCTGAATGTCACACACAGTGATATCGCTGGTGAGCTTGCTGCTGCGTCACAAAACTTGTGACTCAGCAGCGATCTCGGTAGCGATATCGCTATGTGAGACGGGCCCTTAAGCGATGTTACCCGCAGTGTCGCTGTCCCAGATCGCTGCCTGAGCTGCCTCTTTGGCAGCTCAGCAGCGATCATGTAGCGATACACCAGCGATCCTGACAAGTGCATATCGTTGTCGGGATCGCTGGTGTATCGTTATGTGACACCCAGCCTTTACTCTCCTGTCAGGCAGGAGAGGAACTCATTCATTTGGGGTTTACTGTGAGGCTGCAGCATTAGCTGCGGTCCCTGCAGTAAACATTAACCCTTTCTGAAGGATTACACCGTGGGACCTGACTGTGCATCGGATTGGTAAGAATAATTTTGCTTTATTATTTTATTTTTATTACAGGAAATGGTTTTAGCAGGTAAATAAAATATGGTCAAAAACTGTGTGATTATTTCATTAAACTTCTTTTTATTAAAGTGTGTGTGTTTGATTTTTCTTTCATACAATAGGATTAATAATTGATAGTTGTCTAATTGACAGCTCTCAATTATTAACCTGGCTTAAAGTGACCTTTCAATTGCAAGGTCATTTTAACCCCTTATTAACCCATTCGCCACCGCTACAGGGCAATGGGAATAGACGGGCAAAGTGCCAGAAAGGGCAAATCTAATTAGAGATTTGCCCTTTCTGGGGTGTCTGGGGGCAGATGTTAAGTAGCCGGGGGGGCCAAAAAAAATGGTCCCTCTCTGGGCTATTATTATCTGCCCCCACTCACTGGCTTTGTCTGTCTGGTTGCGAAAATAGGGCGGGAGCCCACGCATTTTTTTTCAGCAATTTTTACACCTCATATATATATATATATATATACATGTCATTGAATTTGTGACACATATATATATATATTTATATTTGTAGTTCATACACTTCTACATAGTATAATAGCCGCTAATTCAATTGCCGGCTTTTGTGAAAATGCAGAACCCGACATGAAATGACACTTGGTGTACATAGGGTTAACCATGTCTTTTCATGTCCTTTGCTATCTAATTTGCACAAACAATTAAATCAGACTATGTGTGCAAAATTTCACACCTGTAGGGGTTAATTAAAGGTGTAAATTCGTAGCAAAAAAGTCCGGTTTTTTTTACAACGAATTTACACCTTTAATTAACCCCTACAGGTGTGAAATTTTGCACACATAGTCTGATTTAATTGTTTGTGCAAATTAGATAGCAAAGACATGAAAAGACATGGTTAACCCTATGTACACCAAGTGTCATTCATGTGGTGACCGACATGAAATGAACTTGTGTACATAGGTTAACATGTCTTTTCATGTCCTTTGCTATCTAATTGCAAAACAATTAATCAGACTATGTGTGCAAATTTCACACTGAGGTTATTAAGGTGTAATTCGTAGCAAAAGTCCGGTTTTTTTACAACGATTTACACCTTTAATTAACCCTACAGGTGTGAAATTTGCACACATAGTTGATTTATGTTGTGCAAATCAGTAGCAAACGAATGAAAAGCATGGTTAACCTATGTACAAGTGTCATTTCATGTCGGGGCTTCTGTCTTTCACTGAAGCGGCTTACGGCATGAATCAAGTATTTACTATGTAGAAGTGTATAATATACTATGTATATATATATGTCACAATGACATGTATATATATATATATGTATTCTATGTGTGTATATTTAGTGTTTACAAGGAAAGAATGGGGTTTTTTTAGTTGCGATATTTTGTTCCCATAGACTTACATGGGACTTCCGGTATCGGTATCGGGTATCGCCGATTTTTTAGTGATATCGGCGATACCATTCCGATTCCGATACTTTAGGATATCGGAAAGTATCGCTCAACTCTACTCATAATGCCTTCATTTTCAATGGTCAAATTTTTGTTCAACAGAGGGGTACAGCAATGGGGGCATCATGTGCCCCCTCCTATGCCAATCTCTTTATGGGGGCATGGGAGTGGTCCATTTTTCAGGAGGAGGAGATTGAAGATATTAATCGGGTCCACAATTGGATCCGATATATAGATGATATATTGTTCATCTGGGAGGGTCCAATTGTGGACCTTGAGAAGTTTATGGCTCGACTAAATCTTAATGATCAGAATATTAAACTGACTTTCAAATATGGGCGTCAGATAGATTTTTTTTTTCCGTATTTTATTGTGTCTGATTTTGATTGTAAATTATATCAATTTTTAACCTTAGATCTCATTATATGGTTATGCCATTACTTACCTGTACCTGGTCCGGAGTTCCTTGTTTTCAATCGATGGTGGTGAAGTAGCTTGATTGATGGAGACTTTTGAAGGAGACGTCATCGTATTGTGAAGAATTACCTTCTGAAGATGATTTAGGAGAACAATTATTAATTTTAATGTTCACTACAATAATATTTTTCATTTATAATTCGCATTTCACTGGTTATTGGTGCGTTTATTTTTTAGTATATTATTATCACTTATTTTTGATTGGTTTTGTTTTATTAACATTGAATAGGTGTCGGCATGTAGTTATCATTGAATGTTTACATAAAATATAATAATTTATTATCAATTTATTTATGTCACATATATATTTAGTAATATATATTTATACTTGTGATTATTATCTATATGTTTGTTTTTTATTATTTTATTATTATTATCATTATTCTTTATTTTTTATCCAATATTTATTTTATTATTTTTTCATTATTGATATTAGTTAAGATATAATTGTTCCCCTGTATTGTTCTGGAGGGTTCCACTTTACTATGTCCATACACTATTTATTTAATAGAGTCCCCCTAGTGTTCAGCTATATTGGACCTTTTCCTCTTGGTCTTGATGAAGGTGCGCATGCGGGTTACATGGACCACTGGGGTTCATATTGCGGTCTCCAGTGTGATCGGGTCTGTTGCTGTTCCTGTCAAAGGACCTGGCAGATTCGGGTCACATGACCGCTATTTGTTCCCTCCATTGGTTGATGGATACCATGTGACTGCGCATGCGCCATTAATTCTCAAGGACAAGGACCTGCATTATGACGCAGCATACATCAGTGTCAGCCTGGCGATCTTTTGTAACAGGTGTTTTGGCATTTGTCTGATTAGGACACCATATATATACCGGATAGCCCTCTGCCCTGACACGCCTCCCGAAGAAGCAGTGCGAAACGCGCGTCGGGGCAGAGGGACGTCCGTGGAGTTCACATCAGCAGCTTCCTAGGTAAGTGTTTTTCTCAACCTGCTACATCCTTACACTGATTAAGCCTGACAGGGTTGCCAGCATTGCTAGATTGGCGATATATGCGTCATATCACTATATAGCTGGCATATCTATATGTCTTGCATTCAGATACATTATTAGAAATCACTGCTGATTGAGAGATACTCCTATGGTGGATAGTCCCTCTTTGTTAATTCATTTGCTTGTTGCAAATTTTTAATTAATGTGTATCATGTGCCTTCAGCAAACTTTTTGCTGATTGAGTATTGTATATTTTTGTACCAATAAAATGTTGTTCAATTGTACCATTTAGTGGCATACATTGGTTATTTGTTTCCACTACCTGTGTTTTGCATTCTGACTGTGGTATATGGCCCTGTATGGGCTCTAATTTTCAGTGGGTATTTTATGTGATTTATTAAGGAAAGGTACCTGCAGCTGTTGGGGAGGACAGGGAGCTTCTGACAATGATGCTTCTTAGATTTGGGGGCTGCCTAAAACATAGTAGTGGGGGGTCTGGAAATATGGATTGTAATCGGGCATCTTTTTGTAGTAAAGGTTGTAGTTTCCGTGCAGCTCCCCTTAGCATCTCCAGACTTGGATTGTAGGTGACCACTAGAGGCACCCGGTTATTTTCTTCTTTAGCTTTGTAATGTAGCAGGTGATTCCTTGATATTCTGGTGGCTCTTGTAATTTGGTTTTCAATTGTTCTTGGATGGTAGCCCTGCTTCAAAAAAATCTTTCTGAGGCGACCAAGGTGTTCATCTCTATCCATGGGGTTGGAACATATACGGTTGTATCTGATGGCTTGGCTGTAGACAATAGAGTTTTTTATGTGTTTTGGATGGAAACTGTCCCATTTAAGATATGTTGGACGGTCGATTGGCTTCTGATACAGGGATGTCTCTATTTCATTGTTCTTTAGCTTAATGGTGGTGTCTAAAAAGTTAATTTCAGTGCTGGAGTAGTTAAGTGTTAAGTTGATGGTGGGATGAAATTGATTGAACTGTTCATGGAACGTCTTTAGCTGTTGTTCAGACTCCGTCCAGATGATTAAAATGTCATCAATGTAGCGGTAGTAGGCCCGAGGCCTGATGGGGCATGAGGACAAAAATTCGCTTTCAAGCTTGGCCATGAAAAGATTTGCATACTGTGTGGAGCCATTTTACTTCCCATAGCTGTGCCAGTCTCCTGAAGATAGATCTTGTTGTCAAATTCGAAGTAATTGTGGGTGAGGATGAATTTTGTGAGTTTCACCACAGAATCAGCATCATTCCCGGTGTTTCCCATGAAGACTTTGCAGGCATTTAATCCATCCTGGTGTGGGATATTAGAGTACAAAGATTCCACATCCATGGTGGCCAGGATGGTTCCTTCTGGTAGAGAACCTATTGCTGCTAGTTTATTCAGTAGGTCAGTTGTGTCCTGAATGTAGCTGGGTGTATCCTTTACCAGGGGTTTAAGAGCACCCTCTACCCATCCAGATACTTGCTCAGTAAGGGTGTCCACACATGAAATAATCGGCCTCCCTGGATTTCCGGCTTTGTGGATTTTGGGAAGCATGTAGAATGTCCCTGTTCTTGGACTTTCTGGTATCAGGTCATCAGCTCTTATGGATTTGTCAGACAGACAAGATACCAACTTGCTTAGTTCCTTGTAATAGTCATGTGATGAACGAGCACGCGGTCCGCCACACGGTAGCCCGGGGTATCACGGCTTGTGATCCCTCCGTGCTGCAAATGTGACGAAAATGCGCACACACACGACGGCTGCTGCCGTCCGACCCAGTAAACTGCAGGGATTTATAATTATCCCACTTCCACTTAGGAACTTGCAGCTCTCTGGCGCCCCCTTTACCCTCAGGTCAGTCAGGGAACTGCACCTAGGATAATTAGTCGCCAGACGGGTCACTTGGATGTGTGCTGGCTATTGGGCACGCGGCAGTGAGGGAATTATAATTACTCCGAGCCGCAGCCGGGCAATGTACTTATAAAACCCGCATCATTGTCAGAAGCTCCCTGTCCTCCCCAACAGCTGCAGGTACCTTTCCTTGCAAACAAAAGAAATGCAAAACCTGTACATCTATAATGACCACGGACAGGATAAAGATCCCCAACTCCCATCAGGACTACAAGACACCAGGTACTTTCAGCTGCATCACATCTAATGTGGTGTACCTAATTATATGTACTAAATGTCCAACTGGGGGTCTGTATGTGGGGGAGACCGGGCAAAAACTGAGAACAAGGATGAATTCTCATCGCCACACAATAAGAGAAAGGAGAATGGATTTACCTGTGGCAAAACACTTTTGTATGCCCGGTCATAGCATGATGGATATGGAATTACTTGTATTAAAATCTAACTTCAAATCTGAGAAGGATAGAAAAGTCTGGGAATATAAACTTATGATGACCTTTGACACTCTTAGTGCTGGGATGAATATATCCCAGAGTTTTATGTCTTTCTACAACAATTAAGGAATCTGCTTCCCTGACCTTTAAGGGTCATCACAACACAATACCAGACCCCAATCAGAGGGTAATAAAACCTTCACTCCTTATCTATGAACTAGTCATATTTATGTTAATCCCTCTGCCATAATGACAGTTCTGCTTCACGTCACATGTCTTACCTATTGCATTATTCCTGTGTCCTCTTGTGTATAAATATGTGATTCTTCAGCTTTTGTTTTAGTCTTTGCCTGATGAAGAGACCTGCGTAGTCTTGAAAGCTTGCAATTTGTTACCATCTTTTCAGTTAGCCATTAAAAGGTATCAACCACTGAGGACTCTCAAGTCTAAATATTTTTCTCCATTTCAGTCATCCTCAATATCTTAGTGGTGTAATCTGACACTATTCTGTCAACCCTATTGAATTGAGATTTAGGGATGGAGTTTTTAATTGCTGGTGGATGACAGCTGTCAAAATGTGACAAGCTATTCCTGTCAATGGATTTGATATAGAGATCGATGTTGAGGAACTCATGTTGGTCCTTACAGATCAAGGTGTCAAGGAAGTTAATTTGAATGAGACTATATTGTAAAGTGAATTTTAACTCAGGCCAGATACTACTAATGTGTTCATCGAACTGTACCAAAGTTTCCTTGGGTCTGTTGCAGAGACAAAAGATGTCATCTATATTTCTTCGCCATGTAACTGCATGTTGAAGGAAGAGCGGGTGGTCGTAAATGAAATCTTCCTCAAAAATCACCATATATGC
>JARQOD010014311.1:0-10282 GCA_033576555.1 Oophaga sylvatica
CGTCTCCTCTGTGCTTCTCTTTATCTTCAGGCTGTCTCCTCTGTGCTGCTCTTTATCCTCAGCCGTCTCCTCTGTGCTGCTCTTTATCCGCAGGCCGTCTCCTCTGTGCTTCTCTTTATCTTCAGGCTGTCTCCTCTGTGCTGCTCTTTATCCTCAGGCCGTCTCCTCTGTGCTTCTCTTTATCCTCAGGCCGTCTCCTCTGTGCTGTCTCTTTATCCGCAGGCCATCTCCTCTGTGCTTCTCTATATCTTCAGGCTGTCTCCTCTGTGCTGCTCTTTATCCGCAGGCCATCTCCTCTGTGCTTCTCTTTATCTTCAGGCTGTCTCTCTGTGCTGCTCTTTATCCGCAGGCCGTCTCCTCTGTGCTTCTCTTTATCCTCAGGCCGCTCCTCTGTGCTTCTCTTTATCCACAGGCCGTTCCTCTGTGCTGCTCTTTATCCAGGCCGTCTCCTCTGTGCTTCTCTTTATCCTCAGGCCGTCTCCTCTGTGCTGCTCTTTATCCGCAGGCCGTCTCCTCTGTGCTCTCTTTATCTCAGGCGTCTCCTCTGTGCTGCTCTTTATCCTCAGGCCGTCTCCTCTGTGCTTCTCTTTATCCCAGGCCGTCTCCTCTGTGCTGCTCTTTATCTGCAGGCCATCTCCTCTGTGCTTCTCTTTATCTTCAGGCTGTCTCCTCTGTGCTGCTCTTTATCCTCAGGCCGTCTCCTCTGTGCTCCTCTTTATCCTCAGGCCGTCTCCTCTGTGCTGCTCTTTATCCTCAGGCCGTCTCCTCTGTGCTCTCTTTATCCTCAGGCCGTCTCGTCTGTGCTCCTCTTTATCCTCAGGCCGTCTCCTCTGTGCTCTCTTTATCCTCAGGCCGTCTCCTCTGTGCTTTTCTTATCTTCAGGCGTCTCCTCTGTGCTGCTCTTTATCCTCAGGCCGTCTCCTCTGTGCTCTCTTTATCCTCAGGCCGTCTCCTCTGTGATGCTCTTTATCCGCAGGCCGTCTCCTCTGTGCTGCTGTTTATCCGCAGGCCGTCTCCTCTGTGCTCCTCTTTATCCTCAGGCCGTCTCCTCTGTGCTCCTCTTTATCCTCAGGCCGTCTCCTCTGTGCTGCTCTTTATCCCAGGCCGTCTCTCTGTGCTCCTCTTTATCCTCAGGCCGTCTCCTCTGTGCTTCTCTTATCTCAGGACATCTCCTCTGTGCTGCTGTTTATCCTCAGGCCGTCTCCTCTGTGCTCCTCTTTATCCTCAGCCGTCTCCTCTGTGCTCTCTTTATCCTCAGGCCGTCTCCTCTGTGCTCTCTTTATCCTCAGGCGTCTCCTCTGTGCTTCTCTTTATCCCAGGCCATCTCCTCTGTGCTCCTCTTTTCCTCAGGCTGTCTCCTCTGTGCTTCTCTTTATCCCAGGCCGTCTCCTCTGTGCTCCTCTTCATCCTCAGCCGTCTCCTCTGTGCTCCTCTTTATCCTCAGGCCGTCTCTCTGTGCTTCTCTTTATCCTCAGCCGTCTCCTCTGTGCTCCTCTTTATCCTCAGGCCGTCTCCTCTGTGCTGCTCTTTTTCCTCAGACCGTCTCCTCTGTGCTCCTCTTTATCCTCAGGACGTCTCCTCTGTGCTGCTCTTTATCCTCAGGCCGTCTCCTCTATGCTGCTCTTTATCTCAGGCGTCTCCTCTTGCAGCTCTTTATCCTCAGGTCCGTCTCCTCTGTGCTCCTCTTTATCCTCAGGCCGTCTCCTCTGTGCTGCTCTTTATCCGCAGGCCGTCTCCTCTGTGCTCCTCTTTATCCTCAGGCCGTCTCCTCTGTGCTCCTCTTTATCCTCAGGACATCTCCTCTGTGCTGCTGTTTATCCTCAGGCCGTCTCCTCTGTGCTCCTCTTTATCCTCAGACCGTCTCCTCTGTGCTCCTCTTTATCCTCAGGCCGTCTCCTCTGTGCTCCTCTTTATCCTCAGGCCGTCTCCTCTGTGCTTCTCTTTATCCGCAGGCCATCTCCTCTGTGCTCCTCTTTATCCTCAGGCTGTCTCCTCTGTGCTTCTCTTTATCCGCAGGCCGTCTCCTCTGTGCTCCTCTTCATCCTCAGACCGTCTCCTCTGTGCTCCTCTTTATCCTCAGGCCGTCTTCTCTGTGCTTCTCTTTATCCTCAGACCGTCTCCTCTGTGCTCCTCTTTATCCTCAGGCCGTCTCCTCTGTGCTGCTCTTTTTTCCTCAGACCGTCTCCTCTGTGCTCCTCTTTATCCTCAGGACGTCTCCTCTGTGCTGCTCTTTATCCTCAGGCCGTCTCCTCTATGCTGCTCTTTATCTTCAGGCTGTCTCCTCTATGCAGCTCTTATCCTCAGGTCGTCTCCTCTGTGCTCCTCTTTATCCTCAGGCCGTCTCCTCTGTGCTGCTCTTTATCCTCAGGCCGGCTCCTCTGTGCTCCTCTTTATCCTCAGGCTGTCTCCTCTATGCTGCTCTTTATCTTCAGGCCGTCTCCTCTATGCAGCTCTTTATCCTCAGGTCGTCTCCTCTGTGCTCCTCTTTATCCTCAGGCCGTCTCCTCTGTGCTGCTCTTTATCCTCAGGCCGTCTCCTCTGTGCTCCTCTTTATCCCCAGGCCGTCTCCTCTATGCTGCTCTTTATCTTCAGGCTGTCTCCTCTATGCAGCTCTTTATCCTCAGGTCGTCTCCTCTGTGCTGCTCTTTATCCTCATGCAGTCTCCTCTCTGCTGCTCTTTATTCTCAGGTTGTCTCCTCTGTGCTGCTCTTTATCCTCCGGCTGTCTCCTCTGTGCTGCTCTTTATCCTCAGGCCGTCTTCTCTGTGCTGCTCTTTATCCTTGGCCATGTCCTCTGTGCTGCTCTTTATCCTCAGGCCGTCTGCTCTGTGCTGCTCTTTATCCTCAGGCCGTCTCCTCTGTGCTCCTATTTTACCTTACTCCGTCTCCTCTATGCTGCTGTTTCACCTCAGGCCGTCTCCTCTGTGCTCCTCTTTATCCTCAGGCCGTCTCCTGTTATGAATGTGCTAGAGACGGTTTCTGAGCAGAGGCTCTCTCTGGTGGTTACAGACAGTACTGAACCGTCCAGCGAGGAATGGCAATCTGGGATCACTGACTGGACTGATATAAGGGAGGTTCCCTCCCATGATGGTCGCCGGTGATCAATTGTTCTTGTCTCAATTGTGGTTCCTGGTTCATTTTGAAGTTTGCTGGAGTCTTGCTTGCACCTGCTGCCTTCAGATAAGATATTTTCTGCTTTTCTTTTTGTGCTTGCTTTTTGCATAGTTTTCTGCACTTTTGTGGAGGTCAGCAGGGTCCCCTCCTGGGGCCTTGTGATGATACTGCAAGCTCCATTTCTTGTGCTGTTCTAGAACTTTCCACATAGAACTACAACCCCCAGCGTTTTGCCAACACAGAGCAAAGCCCCCTCCCTCTCTCTCTGCAGTTCACTCCTCTCATTCCTCCCACCTCAGGAATTCTTTAGGAATTCCCTTTGTCTCTCAAAACCCTGCAGAAAGGTCCCATACATATTATGAGAATTCATTCTTTTGATCATAACACGGTGGGAGCTTTCGGTAGAAACACGAAAACTACGGGTTTGAATCAGGCGTCCATCAGGCGTCGTTCCCGTGGTACTGGTGAACCCGTAACTCCAACAGAACTCGAGAAATGGAATTCTCGGATGCACCATGAACTATCTCACCCAAGTTTGGGCTCATTTGAACAGTCATTTTAAAGTAAGATCATTGATAGGTCTGCCATTATTCTGCTAGGTTCCCAGGATGAGGTATGGCCCTTATGATCTTCCAGAGCTTCAAACTATAACTTGTAGCCCGGGGAGGTGGCCAGAAAACCATCCCTTTTTGTGAGGTCACCAGCCCACATGTATAAGTCTTGCAGTGAGCCCCCCCCTGGGCATTCCAGGCTGTGATGAGGTGACTAACAGATCTGCAAATGAACTATGACGTGTGGCTTCTCCCCCCAGCCTGTCTTGTCTGTAACTACATAAGTGCCATGTAAGTTTTCACCTTTAATCCTGTTTTATTTCTAACTGTATTGTACATAACGGTATTGTCTCAGCTTGTTACAGCTTTTTAAACTGTATAACACTGCCTGCATTTTTAGGAATAAACATATAAATTTATTAGTTTGTTTCTCCTGCTCTATAAACGATTTTGCACGTGCCTGAAGTACTACGCTTCTGACTTGGGGTTGCTATGGACCCTCTTGATAAATTGTTCATTAAGTAAATCGTAGCTGGTGGCAGCTAAAAGAAGGGGTGTAAAGTGTTAACCTATTGGGTGGCGTTGGCAGTGACGGAGCGGGTTTTATAAGTGTATTGCCTGGCTGCGGCCCGGAGTAATTATAATTCCCTCACTGCAGCGTGCCCAATAGCCAGCACACATCCAAGTGTCCCGTCTGGCGACTAATTATCCTAGGTGCAGTTCCCTGACTGACCTGAGGGTAAGGGGGGCGCCAGAGAGCTGCAAGTTCCTAAGTGGAAGTGGGATAATTATAAATCCCTGCAGATTATTGGGTCGGACGGCAGCAGCCGTCGTGTGTGTGCACGTTTTTGTCACATTTGTGGCAACGGAGGGATCACAAGCCGTGATACCCCGGGCTACCGTGTGGCAGACCGTGGCACGTTCATCACAATGGTGGCAGAGCGGTGGGATTATAGAGCATTAGTGATCTGGTCTGAGCAATTATTCCATTCACTAAAAAACTTGCACGGTTCTTTAGGGACCCTGCAACTAAAGTTTTGGAGAACAAGCTCAGTGTTTATTAGTCCTGAGACAATTGTGTGTACTTGCGGTTACCCCTCCCTTTCTCTTTGTTTTCTATCCTATCTTTTATTTGGCAAACATGGCTACAAGAGGAGCAAGTTGGTACGAAAAGCAGAGCAAGGACACTCTTGTGGGAATCTGCATGTACCACGGCCTTATCCACACGAACCGAACCAAAGCCCAACTGGTCCAGGCCCTGAAGGAACTGGACGAGCCTCAGAGCATGGCGGGCGCAGGAGCCGGCCCAAGCCAAGATGGTGCTGCAGCAGAGGCCCAAACCCTGAATGCTTATGTGTAGCCCAGCTGCGCTAGGTGTCACATGTTACCCTGGAGGATGCATGAAAGGTAAACCACAATCACCTGATATTCATTCACACTTCACATTTCCCTGGTGCCACCAGAGGGAGCCCTTGGAGAGTACGCAGGTATATAAGGGTGTGGAGAGATAGAGTAGTGAGATGAAGGCAGTCTAGCTGAGAGTTAGCTAGTCGTTGGTTTTACCTCAGAACGGCAGTTACCTCAGATCAGTTTAGCCGGAGGGCTGAGACAGACAGTCTAAAGACAAAAAACCTGACTAGCACATCCAGACTAATGTGAACTAGGTGCAAACCAAAGGGAGCTACCCTCATGTAAAACATCCAAAAAAAAAACCAAAGAAAAAAAAAAAAAAAAGGCTGCACTCAAGCATACTAAAGCATGACAACATAGAATATATGAAATTTTGAATAGCAATATGGCTTTGGAATATAAGGAAAAATTTGAGACGCTTAGTATAAACATTTGGCCAAACATTTTAAAGCTCAACAACCATCGTCAAGGTGGTCTCAATTCTGTTGAGTCCCTAACCTAATGTGAACATACCTCTATTAGGCTGATATCTGAATTTCTGGGCGAATATGCACCTCTGTCAGTAATGCCTGCATTTATGGGTAAAGTAGGGAGCTGGTGTAATTAAAATCACCACCTGGTGGAGCGGAGTGCTCGGTCAGTAAGCTAACATTCAAAAGACAAAAAACCTGACTAGCACATCCAGACTAATGTGAACTAGGTGCAAACCAAAGGGAGCTACCCTCATGTAAAACATCCAAAAAAAAAAAAAGGCTGCACTCAAGCATACTGAAGCATGACAACATAGAATATATGAAATTTTGAATAGCAATATGGCTTTGGAATATAAGGAAAAATTTGAGACGCTTAGTATAAACATTTGGCCAAACATTTTAAAGCTCAACAACCATCGTCAAGGTGGTCTCAATTTCTGGTGAGTCCCTAACCTAATGTGAACATACCTCTATTAGGCTGATATCTGAATTTCTGGGCGAATATGCACCTCTGTCAGTAATGCCTGCATTTATGGGTAAAGTAGGGAGCTGGTGTAATTAAAATCACCACCTGGTGGGAGCGGAGTGCTCGGTCAGTAAGCTAACATTCAAAAGACAAAAAACCTGACTAGCACATCCAGACTAATGTGAACTAGGTGCAAACCAAAGGGAGCTACCCTCATGTAAAACATCCAAAAAAAAAAAAAAAGGCTGCACTCAAGCATACTAAAGCATGACAACATAGAATATATGAAATTTTGAATAGCAATATGGCTTTGGAATATAAGGAAAAATTTGAGACGCTTAGTATAAACATTTGGCCAAACATTTTAAAGCTCAACAACCATCGTCAAGGTGGTCTCAATACTGGTGAGTCCCTAACCTAATGTGAACATACCTCTATTAGGCTGATATCTGAATTTCTGGGCGAATATGCACCTCTGTCAGTAATGCCTGCATTTATGGGTAAAGTAGGGAGCTGGTGTAATTAAAATCACCACCTGGTGGGAGCGGAGTGCTCGGTCAGTAAGCTAACATTCAAAAGACAAAAAACCTGACTAGCACATCCAGACTAATGTGAACTAGGTGCAAACCAAAGGGAGCTACCCTCATGTAAAACATCCAAAAAAAAAAAAAAAAAAGGCTGCACTCAAGCATACTAAAGCATGACAACATAGAATATATGAAATTTTGAATAGCAATATGGCTTTGGAATATAAGGAAAAATTTGAGACGCTTAGTATAAATTGTTCATTAAGTAAATCGTAGCTGGTGGCAGCTAAAAGAAGGGGTGTAAAGTGTTAACCTATTGGGTGGCGTTGGCAGTGACGGAGCGGGTTTTATAAGTGTATTGCCTGGCTGCGGCCCGGAGTAATTATAATTCCCTCACTGCAGCGTGCCCAATAGCCAGCACACATCCAAGTGTCCCGTCTGGCGACTAATTATCCTAGGTGCAGTTCCCTGACTGACCTGAGGGTAAGGGGGGCGCCAGAGAGCTGCAAGTTCCTAAGTGGAAGTGGGATAATTATAAATCCCTGCAGATTATTGGGTCGGACGGCAGCAGCCGTCGTGTGTGTGCACGTTTTTGTCACATTTGTGGCAACGGAGGGATCACAAGCCGTGATACCCCGGGCTACCGTGTGGCGGACCGTGGCACGTTCATCACAATGGTGGCAGAGCGGTGGGATTATAGAGCATTAGTGATCTGGTCTGAGCAATTATTCCATTCACTAAAAAACTTGCACGGTTCTTTAGGGACCCTGCAACTAAAGTTTTGGAGAACAAGCTCAGTGTTTATTAGTCCTGAGACAATTGTGTGTACTTGCGGTTACCCCTCCCTTTCTCTTTGTTTTCTATCTATCTTTTATTTGGCAAACATGGCTACAAGAGGAGCAAGTTGGTACGAAAAGCAGAGCAAGGACACTCTTGTGGGAATCTGCATGTACCACGGCCTTATCCACACGAACCGAACCAAAGCCCAACTGGTCCAGGCCCTGAAGGAACTGGACGAGCCTCAGAGCATGGCGGGCGCAGGAGCCGGCCCAAGCCAAGATGGTGCTGCAGCAGAGGCCCAAACCCTGAATGCTTATGTGTAGCCCAGCTGCGCTAGGTGTCACATGTTACCCTGGAGGATGCATGAAAGGTAAACCACAATCACCTGATATTCATTCACACTTCACATTTCCCTGGTGCCACCAGAGGGAGCCCTTGGAGAGTACGCAGGTATATAAGGGTGTGGAGAGATAGAGCAGTGAGATGAAGGCAGTCTAGCTGAGAGTTAGCTAGTCGTTGGTTTTACCTCAGAACGGCAGTTACCTCAGATCAGTTTAGCCGGAGGGCTGAGACAGACAGTCTAGTCACCTCAGACGAGCTGAGAGGGAAAGACTAGCTAGAGAACGACTTATTTGAAAGCCTGAAGACTTCAGAATTTACTCAGCTTATATCGTGGAGTCCAGTAGTAGTGGGACGGATTGCCACTTAGTCTGGTCAAAGTTGAGTCTACTGAGATACTTTCAGTGAGCGTTTCATTAAGTAAGCGTGCCGACGCTTGGAGAGCGGTGAAGACAAAGAAAGCTGACATCTACTGCTGATTGTGCTTATGTTAAAGGTGTGAGTAGGACGACAGGCAAGTGGAAAAAGGGAAAAGAGAGTGACAGAGGTCGACAGCATTGATAGCTTACCTCCACTCTGCACTACCGGACACCGGGTCCGAGCTTACTAGCTTCTTCAGGACTAGTAGGAGAAACCGGAGACCCTGCTGGATTCCAGGTCGCAGGGGCCCAACAGTGCTGATACGTAACCGGGGTCAGGAAGAACAGGAGTCTGGCCTGATCAGCCATATAGAGACTTAGTTCTGTCCAAAAGAAGGCTCCACCACAAGATCAGCCGGGCGTAGCAAAGAGAACGGAGTTAAACTTTGTTTTATGCAAGTTAGAAACTCACACACATAAAGAAGGAAGGAGGCCCTACACCTACTCAGTGGTTTACTGGACATGCATCCTCCACCCTGACGGCTCCCCGGGATGTGCCTGCAACTTCACCATCAGTAAAGGTACAGAAAGAGACTGTCTTGTGTGTCTGCCTTATTGATCCTGCACCCCTACACCGCCATATACCCTGAGGGATCAGTCTTGCCTGTGGGAGACTTAACACCTTGCTGCCCAGTAACAACCCCTCAGAGGATCTACCCTGCAGCGCTGGTCACCCTGACCAGGAACCACAGGTGGCGTCACGAACCTTTCTACAAACCTATAATTCCCCTATAAATATCCCCTTTTCAGTGAGTGCCCAGGGCCACGGACCAAGCTGCGCTACCCGTGACATCCCCCATTGAAGTGAACGGGCTCGGTGCCGAGTACCCCCACAAGCCCTGGCCGTGCGACTCATTTTTGGCGTCACAAACAGGATCCGAAGCTCGCAATATGTGAGTCCTGTGTGCCTGAATGGACTGTTTTGTGCAAAAGACTGTTTTGATGTTTTGTGATTTTTGGCACCATTTTCCCACCATATTCGCGCCCTGAGGCGCTGGTGAAGAAGAGGGGCGTGTATTCGTGGGCGTGCCCCCCCCTGTGGCGCGAAAATAATGCCCGCCTACCCTAAATGTGACTGCCCTAACCGGACACGCCCATCAGGAAGGGAAGTCCGCCTCCTGATCCCAAAGGGAGAGAAGAGGAGGAAAAGGAAACCCCGCCCCTGTACCAAAGAACGGGACCCCACGGATGAAGAAGGGACGGGTGACCGGAAAAAGATGGCTGCCGGTGGTGAGCTGTCACGGGAGGGAACGAAGGAGCTCACCCTCCCAGCGATGAAGTGGAGCAAAGCTGTCGGGCTCTAAAGCTGCGGCTGCAGCAGAGCCAACCGCTCCCTGCCCAGAGCGCGCGACTGACACCAGCGCCACCACCAGAAGTAGTGGCTGAAAACTGGGGCCCGAGGCTGATCTGGAAAAGCTGTACCTGGGCCCCCCCGAGGACGCGGGGGGAGGAGAGGAGGCTGCGGAGGCCTTGCCCGGACCGGAAAAGCCCGCTAGGCCGGAACAGCACCGTACCTGGAGCCGAGGAGGATCCCGACATCGAAGCTGCCACACAGCGGAGGCACCTTTGGGTCCATGGAGGAGCCCACAGAGGGAACGTCTTCTCACGCCGCCTGCACAAGATCCCTGCCTTCCACCAGCATCGCCCGGGGGAAGACACTCAGGGGCCCCCGGCCTGGAGAACCGGGACGAGCGGCTCCCGCACCTGTATGTGCTGAGCGCCGCCTGTCCAGCAGCGGATGCGGCAGATGAAAGGTACTGTTTCGGGGCAGCGGCGGCCGGGGGCTAGACATGATTGATGGTGGAGTCAATGGGTCCTGGGCTAGGCACTGGGCCCTTTAATAGGAACGGTCTGTGCTGGCACCGCCACCCGGTGTCACCCAAGCTAAGTAAAAGTCTAACTGGAAAAGGTTTCAGTACTGTATATAATTGATGAAAATATTGCTGCACCTGGACAGGTGCTGCTGTATTTGAATGTTTGCTAGTATACCCCAGTTGGTAATGAGTAGTATGTAATTCATGATAGAAAGTGATTTTTCTATGATTCCTTTTGATATGGACTGGTGCTGAGGACTCTTGCAGCACAAAGACTCTTTTGTAATTTGTTTTACTTAAAAACCCCGTCTACCCTGAAGCAAAACCCGTATGGTGTGGTGTTTTGAATGGGTTTTAGATGAGTTTGAGGAGGCCCCTTGGTGGTTTCAA
>JARQOD010014312.1:0-10279 GCA_033576555.1 Oophaga sylvatica
GGTGTGACAGAGTGCTGTGCACACTGTCCCACCAGCGATCTGAACCTATACAGTGATGTCCCACCCTGGGACAAAGTAAAAAAGTTAAAAAAATAAAAATAAAAATTGTTTAAAAAAATCATAAAAAAAAAAAAAATATTCCCCAATAAATTCATTTTTTCCTGTAAATAAAAAAACAAAAACAATAAAAGTACACATATTTGGTATCACCGCATCCGTAACAACCCCCCCTATAAAACTGTACCACTAGTTAACCCCTTTAGTGAACCTCTTAAAAAAAATAAAAAAAAAACAAAGCAAAAAATCAATGCTTTATCATCATACCGCCGAACAAAAAGTGGAATAACACGCGATCAAAAAGATGGATATAAATAAACATGGTACCACTGAAAACGTCATCTTGTCCCGCAAAAAACGAGCTGCCATACAGCATCATCAACGAAAAGATAAAAAAGTTATAGCTCGCAGAATAAAGCGATGCAAAAATAATAATTTTTTATATAAAATTGGTTTTATTCTATAAAAGCGCCAAAACATAAAAAAATGATATAAATGAGGTATCGCCATAATCATACTGACCCGAAGAATAAAACTGCTTTATAAATTTTACCACACTCGGAACGGTATAAACGCCTCCCCCAAAAGAAATTCATGAATTGCTGATTTTTGTTCATTCTAACCTCCCAAAAATCGAAATAAAAAGCGATCAAAAAAGTCACATGCTCAAAAATGGTACTAATAAAAACTTCACCTCGTCCCGCAAAAAATAAGACATCACATGACTCTGTGGGCCAAAATATTCAAAAATTATAGCTCTCAAAATGTGATGATGCAAAAACTATTTTTTGCAATAAAAAGCGTCTTTTAGCGTGACAGCTGCCAATCATAAAAACCCGCTATAAATAGTAAATCAAACCCCCTTTATCAACCCCTTAGTTAGGGAAAAATAATAAAATTAAAAAAAAAGTATTTATTTCCATTTTCCCATTAGGGTTACAGTTGCGGCTAAAGTTAGGGTTAGGGTTGGCGCTAAAGTTAGGATTAGGGTTAGGGTTGGGATTAGGGTTATGGGTGTGTTAGGGTTAGGTTTGTGGTTAGGGTTGGGACTAGGGTTAGGGGTGTGTTGGGGTTAGGTTTGGAGTTAGAATTGGGGGTTTCTGCTGTTTAGGCACATCAGGGGCTCTCAAATGTGACATGGCGTCTGATCTCAATTCCAGCCAATTCTGCATTGAAAAAGTCAAACGGTGCTCCTTCACTTCTGAGCTTTGCCATGCGCCCAAATAGTAGTTTAACCCCACATATGGGGTATCAGTGTACTCTGGACCCCAAGAGTTATTGTGCAATTTGTCCTATTTCTTCTGTTACCCTTGTGAAAATAAAATATTGGGGGCGAAAAAATCATTTTTGTTAAAAAAAAAAGATTTTTTATTTTTGCGGCTGTACGTTATAAACTTCTGTGAAGCACTTCGGGGTTCAAAGTGCTCACCACACATCTAGATAAGTTCCTTGTGGGGTCTATTTTCCAAAATGGGGTCACTTGTGGGGGGTTTCCACTGTTTAGGCGCATCAGGGGCTCTCCAAATGCGACAAGATGCCCCCAGACCATTCCATCAAAGTCTGCAATCCAAAACGTCACTACTTCCCTTCCGAGCCCCGACGTGCGCCCATACAGTAGTTTACTCCCACATATTGGGTATCAACATACTCAGGACAAATTGGACAACAACTTTTGGGATCCAAATTCTCCTGTTACCCTTGTGAAAATAAAATATTGGGGACGAAAAAATCATTTTTGTAAAAAAAAAAAAAAAGATTTTTATTTTACTGCTGTACGTTATAAACTTCTGTGAAGTACTTCGGGGTTCAAAGTGCTCACCACACATCTAGATAAGTTCCTTGAGGGGTCTAGTTTCCAAAATGGTGTCATTTTATGGGGGTTTCCACTGTTTAGGCAGATCAGGAGCTCTCCAAACACGACATGGCATCCAGCCAATTCTGTGTTGAAAAAGTCGAACGGCGCTCCTTCCCTTCCAAACTCTGCCATGCACCTAAACAGTGGTTTACCCCCACATATGGGGTATCAGCATACTTAGGACAAATTGCACAATAACTTTTGGAGTCTTGTTACCCTTGGGAAAATAAAAATTGGGGTGAAAAGATCATTTTTGTGGAAAAAATATGATTTTTAAATTTTACGGCTCTACGTTATAAACTTGTGTGAAGCACTTTGGGGTTCAAATTGCTCACCAAAGATCTAGATAAGTTCCTTAGGGGTCTAGTTTCCCAAATGGGGTCACTTGTGGGGGGTTTCCACTGTTTAGGCACATCAGGGGCTCTCCAAATGCAACATGGCGTCCAATCTCAATTCCAGCAAATTTTGTTTGGAAAAAGTCAAATGGTGCTCCTTCCATTCGGGACTCTGCTGTGCGCCCAAAGAGTGGTTCCCCCCCACATATGGGGTATCAGCGTACTCAGGACAAATTGGACATCAACTTTTGTGGTCCAATTTCTCCTGTTACTCTTGGCAAAATAAAAAATTAGTGACTAAAAGATAATTTTTGTGGGAAAAAAATAGGATTTTATATTTTCATGCTCGGGCATTATAAACTTGTGTGAAGCACTTGGGGGTTCAAAGTGCTCACCAAAGATCTAGATAAGCTCATTAGGGGGTCTAGTTTCCAAAATTGGGTCACTTGTGGTGGTTTCCACTGTTTAGGCACATCTGGGGCACTGCAAACGGAACATGACCCCATCAACGTCTGCATTCCAAAACGTTACTACTTCCTTTCCAAGCCCTGTCGTGCGCCCAAACAGTTCCCCCCCCCACATATGGGGTATCAGCGTACTCAGGACAAATTGGACAACAACTTTTGGGGTCCAATTTCCTTGGGAAAAATCAAAAATTTGGGACTAAAAAATAATTTTTGTGGAAAATTGTTTTTTTTATTTTTCAGACCCAGGCATTATAAACTTTTGTGAAACACTTGGGGGTTTAATGTGCTCACAACAGATCTAGATAAGTTCCTTAGGGGATCTAGTTTCCAAATGGTGTCACTTGTGGGGGGTTTCCACTGTTTAGGCACATCAGGGACTCTCCAAACACGACATGGCGTCCAATCTCAATTCCAGCCAATTTTAGTTTGAAAAAGTCAAACGGTGCTCCTTCCCTTACGAGCTCTGCCGTGTGCCCAAACAGTGGTTTTCCTCCACATATTGGCTATTGGCGTACTCAGGAGAAATTGCACAACAACTTTATCTGTCCTTTTGCTTCTTTTACCCTTGTGAAAATAAAAAAAAGTTTGTAATAGATCATTTTTGTGGCTAAAAAGTTAAATATTCATTTTTTCCTTCCACGTTGCTTCAGCTCCTGTGAAGCACCTGAAGGGTTAATAAACTTCTTGAATGTGGTTTTGAGTACCTTGAGGGGTGCAGTTTTTAGAATGGTGTCACTTTTGGGTATTTTCTGCTATATAGACCCCTCAAAGTGACTTTAAATATGAGGTGGTCCCTAAAAAAAATGGCTTTGTAAATTTTGTTGTAAAAATGAGAAATCGCTGGTCTACTTTTAACCCTTATAATCTCCTAAGAAAAAAAAATTTGGTTCCAAAATTGTGCTGATGTAAAGTAGACATGTGGGAAATGTTATTTCTTAACTATTTTGTGTGACATATTTCTCTGTTTTAAGGGAATAAAAATTCAAAGTTTGAAAATTGCAAAATTTTCAAAATTTTCGCCATATTTGCGTTTTTTTCAAAAATAAATGCAAGTTATATGGAAGAAATTTTACCACTAACGTGAAGTACAATATGTCACGAGAAAACAATCTCAGAATCGCGAAGATCCGTTGAAGCGTTCCAGAGTTATAACCTCATAAAGAGACAGTGGTCAGAATTGTAAAAATTGGCCCGGTCATTAACGTGCAAACCACCCTTGGGGGTTAAGGGTTAAAATATCTGGGCTGTTTTCACTTTTTTTACAGCAAAATAGTGTCAAAAACTAGGCTAACACACAACAAAAAATTCAATTGGGCCCTGAAATGCCACAATCTATAGCACAATGATAGGCGATCTGTGTGGTGGACAAAACACAGTGTAAAATATCTGCCCTTTAGCTAAATATTTTCTAAGCACACTGGTGTCAAGAACTTGTATAAGACACTCCCAAAAAATTTTACTCTACCACAAAAATGGCAGAATTTTCCGCACACTCAGATATGATCATTGTGACTGCCAAATTCTTGTTTCAAATAGCTGTATTTTAACGCGGTACTATGGAAAGGATCTGGCTGTATAGTGCAGTGCCAACAAGCAAATGGAGAAAAAAAAAAACCTGTGCCTTGGATTGCTTTTAAATAAAATATTCAGGATTAAGATGCAAAAACAAATTATTCCTGGCCACTGATACCTGAGTCTATGTATATAAGGTCAATATTTGTAATAGGCAGCAGCAGCAGACAGAAATCGAATGGACCCTCTTGCTGTATGCAATAAAGTATGCCAAATACAATACAATGCCTGCCTACTTAGTACTGATATCTATATACCCACATACACTGCTGCATTCTTAGCACTGATATATATATATATAATATCCACATGCACTGCCTGCCTACCTAACACTGACATATATATATACCCCATAATTAGTACTTAGAAGGACTGTTGGTTTAGCTGGATATGTGGATTCAACAATGGTATACCCACACTAACTAATAAAATTCCAAATCTCTCCCTATCTCAGCAGAAACTCTCCCTACACTACCTGAGCCCAAAGCTGACTGTGCCGAGAAGAGCGGCGTCAGGTCTGATATTGACCTGATAACGCTGTGCAGCCAGCCAATCACTGTAATGCCACAACCAACATGGCTGTGGCACTACATTGTGTGGCAGACAATCTCTTCATGTTGATTGTCACTCTAAAGAGTGCCCAAACATGCAGGGTGGTGAGCCGAACTCCCGCCGAACAATCCCGGAAATGCTCGGAGCTCGTCAAGCATCGAGAGCACTGCAATGCTCGGGCGAACATCGGCATTAATGAGCAGGCTCACTCATCACTACTCTGCATCCATCTGCGTGTCCTGATTGTGTCATTCAAAGCAGTCCTGGTAGTAAGAAACACTAAAAGCCCACTGTGACACCGCAGTAAGTAAACGTGCAGGCATCACAATATATTTTCAATAATATGCAGGCATCACGATATATCAAAGTCATTCTATGTGTAAGTGTGTGTGTGTAGCCCATTCACTATCTCCATCCATCCCTCACTCCCTCAAAATGGCTGGACCATCATTCTAAATACACCATTGTATATAAACACCTGTACTTTGTATCTCCCCCACATATTTGTAAATTGTAAGCTCTCACGAGCATGTGCGGATTATATTGCTTTAATTATTGTATTGGTAACGTTGTTACTTAAGTTATGACTTGTGTTCTGAAACTGTTAAACTGTAAAGCGCTGCATAATCTGTTGCCGCTATATAACTAAAGATTCTTATTAAGCGTTCACGGGTCCATGTGGAGGTAGACCGTGACGGCTCCTGCAACGATGTTTCTGAGGAACTGGAGAAGGAGGAGTCAATGTGTACAGACTTGATTCCTGCAATCCTTGTAGTTGGCTGAACACGTACAGCGCCACTCGCAAGATCTGTACCCGGCTCCACAACATTGACCCAATGGGCAGTGAGGGAAAGGTATCGTCCCTGGCCATGGGTACTGGTCCACGCAGCGGTGGTCAGGTGGACATTGCTACTGACGGAGTTTAGTAGCGCATGTTTAATTTTAACCTCAACAACATGCTTTTGCAGACCAGGGACAGCTTGCCTGCTGCAATAAAATCAGCTTGGCACATTGTATTGTGGGACTGCCAATGTCATTAAGTTCCGTAAACTGTCAGTCTCCACCAGCCTGAATGACAGCATTTCAAGGGACAGGAGTTTTGCAATGCCAGCATTCAGAGCCTGTGCTCGTGGATGGTTTGCCGAGATTGGGCCTACACCCGATACGCCACAACCTGACACCCACAGATAAACAAGCCATAAAATCTCTGAAAGATAACCCCAACATTATTATTAAACCAGCAGATAAGGGGGGTGCTATCGTTATTATGAATAAGACCCAATCTATTGCCGAAATTCATAGACAACTGTCAGTTAACCTAACCTACAGACAACTCAATTGTGACCCTACATTTTACATCTGTCAAAAAATTGATCGTATTCTGACAAAACATCTTTAATTGATCACCATAGACTGTAAGACTATGACATTCCTTAATATTCAATACCCCATCACCCCTGTTTTCTACACACTCCCAAAAATCAACAAAAAACTACATTATCCACCCGCATACCCTAGAGGGATAATTCTCCGTGTTCTACAGTATCACCCAAATGTTTAACATGTTGCCTAATTCCTATGTATATATATTCTTCACCCTATGTATATATTGTATATATTATACATTGTCATTGACTGTAAATTTTTCTATCTCTTCCAGCGACTATTTGATAAAGGCCACTGCGTTGGCCAAAACGTCAGTCAGTCGTCTCATAGCTATTTTCTTTTTTTACATCAAGTGTGCAATAAAAATTTCCAATTTAACCATGACATATGCAGTTAAACTTGTGCAGTGATTCTCTATAGACTGTACATCTTCAGTGTGTCTTTGTAACTCAACTACGTGTTTTCTCCGCACATGTTTACACATATTTGTGGTATTGAGGTTACTGACACTTTACCTCTTTTTACTTTTTGATTACACAGCTTGCATTTGACATAGCAAATATCATCTGCAAGTGTGTGAAAAAAGGACCACGCAGTGCAAGTCCTGGGAGCGTCCGTTTAGACTTTTGGAAGAGAAATCCGAACAGGTGCCAAAATGGAGGCTACAGGCAACAGAGTATGCAGCCTAACTCTCCCTCCTGTTTGTACCATTGGGGCAATCGCTTCCTCAGAGCTGCTCCCACCACCTTCCTGTTCCTCACGCCATGTTGGGTCTTGGACCTCATCATCTCCACTAACCTCTTCCATCACCTGCTGCTGTTGTGTGGTCTGGCCACCACCATGCTCAACAGAAACTGGCACCTGAGTCTCATCATCATCAGATGCGTTCTGCGGTGTGCTGACCATCGGCACTGTCTCACCCACCTCTTCAGATTCAGAGAGACACAGCTGTTGCGCATCACTGCATACTCCCTCTTCTTCACATTCCAGAATGCTGCTTGGCTGGGCCCCTGTTTGCAAACCAACAGATTCTGAGAACAGAAGCAGAGACTCAGCTGGCTCCTGTACAGAACTCTCTGACTGACTGGGCAATTTGGCAGGCGGTGAAGAGACAGATGGTTGATCAACAGTGCTGTGGTCCTGAGAGGAGGTGGAAGCAATTGAAGTCGATGCATTGGACCCTGGGCTCCAACACCGCCAGTTGTTGCCTGTAAGTGCTGTTAGCACAGTCAACACTTGCTCCTGTGTTACTGGGGTTGAGTAATGGCAGCTGTTTCCCTGCTGTGTGTACGACAAAAAGTCATGCTGCCTCCACCCTGTCCTCCTCTCATCCCTGGGCTCCAACACCGCCAGTTGTTGCTCGGAAGTAATTGGCACGGGTACTGACTCATGCCCACCCTGGTTACAGCACGACAGCTGTTTCCTGGCAGTGTCAACGTAAATTAGCCTCCAATAAGTTGTCCTGTCATGTTGCATTCCGGTTATCCGACTCTATGGTGCCTGCAGTTTAGGTGATTCCTATGTGTGCTGTGGGATATGTAAATAAAGGCTCTTTCCGTTGTGAAAATAGGGCAAGCACCCACTGTAGGACTGTGTGATTTGGTAACTGCAGACGGCTTGCGGCCTGTCAACTTACATTTTCATGGGTGCCTTATGGTACCCGTCCGAGTTCCAGTACCGTCAGCTGGTTCTCCACAGTGCCTTTGGCCTAGGTGCCTCCATCTCGGTATCCGAGTTCCTGCAATGTCTGCTTGTCCTTGGTAGTGCTTTGGAGCACAGGTACCTCCTGCTTAGTAACCGTGTCCCAGTAACGTCAGCTGGTCCTCGGTTGTGCCATTGGCTCTTTTCCTTCTGCTGCCCCTCCGGGTTCCAGCACAGTCAGCTGGTCCTCGTTACTTGCATTGGCTCTTGTACCTTCTGCTACCCGTCCGGGTTCCAGTGCCGTCAACTGGTTCTCCGCAGTGCCTTTGGCCTAGGTGCCTCCATCTCGGTATCCGAGTTCCTGCAACGTCTGCTGGTCCTTGGTAGTGCTTTGGAGCACAGGTACCTCCTGCTTAGTAACCGTGTCCCAGTAACATCAGCTGGTACAAGGTTGTGCTACAAATACAAGATACAGAACAAGAGACACAAGAACAATAAGCAGAAGATCTAAAAGCAGAAGAACATGAAGTATAAGACTAAAATGAAGAGCAAAATATATGCTCTAAATTATAAGCAGAAGAAGACTAAGCAGTGTATGGGGGTGAGTCCGTTCCTCCTCGTGGTGCCCCTGGTAAATGCCTGATGCTGCAGGCTAAACTGAACACGGACAAATACTGTTGTAATTTAAATCTTTTGTGGCAGCAAGAACGGAACAATGAAAAAATCATACTTTTACAGATTACAAGTACAGGAATCTCTGTCACAAATAAGAATATGATGAAGAAGATGAAGGACTATAATATGAAGAAGAATAATAGTTTAAAAAGAACAATATGAGTAATGTTAACAAAAAGATGAATAGCAAGAAGTTTAAGAAGAAGATAAAGAAGGTGAAGATGAAGAATAATTTGATGACAAAGATGATGCTGCTGAAGATTATGAAGGAGAAAGTGTGGCAAAAGTTAAAAAGGTGAAGAGCAGGAAGTTGTGAAACTACATATTGCCAAAATAAAAAAATTTAAACAAACTTGTCAATTTCTTCGCAACCAAAACATTTCCAAAAAAAAAAAATTTTGCTATTCCATTGGTTTGGGTTAAACATCTATCCTTTAATTTCCCCTAAACCTCCCCCAATACATCTACTTACTCTTTTTTTTTTCCTCATGTAAAATTTTAACCTACAAGCAAAATTTTTTTTTAATTTTCAAATTTTTGTTCCCAAGACTTACTTTGGACTTCCGGTATCGGTATCGGTATCGCCGATATTTTTTGGGTTCGGCGATCCCAAATTCCGATTCCGATATTTTTGGGGATATCGAAATATCGCTCAACCTAGTTACCAATGGTTTTTTTGGGTGACGGGTCCCAGCTCCTTGAGACTTTAAAAATTTCCCCCCCATGTATTTAGGCTGATCTCTCCCCTTCTAAAGACAAGGTATCCCACGAGGGAGATTTTGAATGGTCCCCCAGAGCATGTCGAGAAGCTTTTGTATTTCTTTCCCTTTACTTCATTGCACCCAAAAGTTTTTTCTCCTTCTCACCCCGCATCTTACTTACGGTTTTGTAGCTCTTCCACTTTGTGCAGTCATGATCTTTCCTTGACAAACACCTTATAAAACTCTTTGGGCTTGCCCATGTTTTAGAGGGTTAGGTCCCCGACTGATTAGTCGTGGACAAAAAGTCTTTTTTTAAAGGTAACTATTAAGACAAATGTCTTTTAAAGCAGGTAATATTGATTTAAGGCATCAACTGGTCGGGAGCCAGAACTCTTAATGGTTGGAAGGGGATCAAATGCTTATTTCTCCTGCAAAAAAGCAAATAAATCAAAAAAAATTTTTTTAAAATTTTTTTAATGTGACTTTTTGGATTTTTTTTCGAAACATCCTCAAGGGAAAAATTTAAGGACCTGTTCAATCTTTTCAGTGGGGGAAACTTTCAAAATCAGCAAGGGGTCAAATACTTAGTTCCTCCCCTTTGATATAATAACAGAATAAATACCCTTTTGAGCAGCCCGGAAATCTCTCATTGGGGCAGGGGGCACTTCTCATTCGCAGCGCACCCTATTGGTCCGCCAGGAAGGTCCCCGAAACTACTGTGTTCTGGGAAAAGTTTTTCATTGGGGCCTTTTTTTGGCAGGTCCTGTACTTTCTACTATAAAAGGGTGCATGGCCGTGGGCCCGCGCAGTAACAAAAGCTTATGTGCTTTGCGCCAGGTGATCATGCATGCATTGATTAGGGCTCGGCTGAAATAAACCCCCAGAATAACCCCGGGACCTCCGGGGAGGGATTTTGTATGCACTGTTTTAGGGCTTGGGTGAAAAAAGCCCCAAATACCGCTTTTTTCCGGGAGGATTGTTTGTTTTGTGTTGCTACTGCATTACCCTGGCTGCTATCCGCACAGCAGTTATCTGTGT
>JARQOD010014313.1:0-10266 GCA_033576555.1 Oophaga sylvatica
AAATCTCACTGCAAAAGAACACATATGTTCCACGGCTGTAGGTGATTACATAAATGAAATAAGAAGACAAATGTTATAAAGATTTAGAAAAAGTGACATAAGAAAAATAATTGCAACATCCATCTTTGATATAATCATTTGGACATTAAATACAATTTGATCGTGAAATTGTGACAAGTTCCTTTTGATAAATGAATGGCAGGCAAGGTTCATATAAATGTGAAAATCTGAATCATTTTGTTTGGTTGATGACTATGAAATATGCTTATTTATTTCAAGACAGGGGTCCCCAACCTATAGCTCAGGAGCCACATGTGGTGCGTGGACCCATGATGTGTGGTTCGCGGCTGCCTGCCAACTTTTTGCATTAGGACCATGTCTAGCAAACGGGTATGAAGAGCAGGCCTCCAGATGGTTTTGTGAGTAGACCATTACAAAAAAGCAGATCTGAATACACATATGTAAGATGTCCAAGCGAGGTAGTTGTGGGCGAGCTTCTGTTCCCACTCGCTTTGGCATCCTACAGACAACACATGTCCCAGTCCCGGTGTACTGCTGTAAGTGGGGTGCATCATAACTACTTCAAAGCCGCAGGACTCTTCTGACTCCAGGAATGCCTCTTCTGGAACCAGGACAGCAATCAATGCAGGAGACACGAGGTTCATAAAATCAACCAATCAAATATGAACCCCTCTTGTCACCTCCTCAGGTCAAGTGGAAATAGTCGGGCAAAGTGCCAGAATTGGCACATCTAATAGGTGCACTTTTTCTGGGGCAGCTGAGGGCTGCTATTTTGATGCTGGGAGGAGTAATATCCATGGCACCTTACTTACCTGAGAATACCAGCCCCCAGTTTTCTGCTTTACTTTGCCTGGTTGTCAAAAATGGGAGGAACCCCACCCTGTTTTTTTGTTTTTTTATTATTTATTTAAATCATTTAAAAAAACAGCTTGGGGACCACTCTAATCTTGATAACCAGCCATGATAAAGCTGACATCTGATGGTTACAGCCCTCAGCTCTCACTTTTGCCATGCTAGTTATCACAAATAGAAAAACTCCCCTCATCCACGCCGGCTCATGCTGTTGTTAGTGGCAGCAGGCGTGGGCTGATGGAAGTAGTACTCTCTCATCAGTCGACGTCTCTGTGACTGAGGTAAACTTTTTACCGCAGGTCACAGCTGCCAATTTCTCGCCACACAATGCTTTTCACGAGTTCTACTGTCCCACATGCACAGAAAACAAGGATACTTTATGTATCCACGTTTCTGACTTATGCTGTCATCTGACAATTTGGGAACCGCAGTTCTCTGATTGCCAGTAATAATAATCTATCAGAGGCAGTGCTTGGTGTTCGGGTATGGGTTTGCTACTGTTCTGGTACCAAACCAAACTTTTTTTTAACTGTTTGGCCGAACCCACTGGACCCAAACATCCAGGGATTCGGCCATCACTATTCATGAGTACCAGTTTCATGTACAGAGGTGGGAATATAATGTTCTTTCTGTAAACAAATCGCTCATCTAGAATATCTTCATCACCAGGTTTGAGGTCTGATCTTGAAAGCCAATTTCTCGCCACACAATGCTTTTCACGAGTTCTACTGTCCCACATGCACAGAAAACAAGGATACTTTATGTATCCACGTTTCTGACCAAGAAGTAAGCATACCATTTTAAGGTCAACACAGATGATCCAATTCTGTTTGTGATATTGCAACAATTCAATGACTTATGTCTCCATTTTCTTCACAAAGAGAAACTGAATAGCTAATTTTGACTGCACCAAAATAATTGCCATTGTGGAAGACACACAATTTAAGCTCTGCTCTGAGATATCGAACAGTAGCCATTCGTTTGAGTTATAGATTGGAATTCTAAATCCTCAATTAAATCATGTATATTATGGCAATATACAAAGCCACTGTCACTTCAAAAGTATTGTAGAAATGCACTTTCTCTGGATCGAAAGTAGGATACCTTTGCTACTTTTCATGTATGTTTTTCTGATGCAGACTTAATGCTAGGAATGCTGAAACCCTTTTAATAGTCCCAAATCTTGTTCCAAATTGTTCAACTCATAATGGTCAAATCCCTTACAAATTGAAACATCTTCAAATGCAAAATCTTCATCTTTGCTGTAACTTTGCTCTTCACCATAATGTTGTTCTTGAAATGAAAGTAATTCAAGAAAAACTGGCACTGGGATTTCAGCTGAATAAGGCATTGGATGTATAGCTGATGGTCGACTACAGTACTTTATTTTATATTTATTTTTCTTGTTATATCCTGAAGTTTTCACTTTACAACAAAAGTAACAAATATTGGAATGATCTCTTTGCTGTTGCCAAGCTGTAAGTATACTAAATGGCATCTTATCACGTGTTCCCTTTGTCCTCATCTGGAAACTCTTGACACACTGCTTGTACACCTTTTGAGGGTAAAAGACGTATGTTGATCACCAAGTTTTACATTTACTTTGAAATGTGCAAAATAGGCTTGCTTGACAAATGTGCTGATGCTCATCCTCTGATCGGGAATGGTGAAACTGCCACAGATATAAAAAAGGAATCAGGGCTGTTTTGACACTTACGACAGAAATAGTAGAAACAGACCTGATCTAAAAGAAAGGAAATGTGCGTAAGTAAAAATAAAACATTGTGCTAAGTAGTAACCTGTTATGAATGTGCTGGAGATGGTTTCTGAGCAGAGGCTCCCTCTGGTGGTTGCAGACAGTACTGAACCTTACAGCGAGGAATGGCAATCTGGGATCACGGACTAGACTGATATAAGGGAGGTTCCCTCCCATGATGGCCGCCGGTGATCAATTGTTCTTGTCTCAATTGTGGTTCCTGGTTCATTTGGAAGTCTGCTGGAGTCTTGCATGCATCTGCTGCTTTCAGATAAGATATTTTTTGCTTTTCTTTTTGTGCTTGCTTTTTGCATAATTTTCTGCACTTTTGTGGAGGTCAGCCGGGTCCCCTCCTGGGGCCTGTGCTCCTCTCAGTTTATCTGTAGCCACTGTTATTTGTTCATTTGCTTTTTCCTGTTTTTTCAGTGGCTGCGGCTTAGTTTTGTTACACCAGAGATCGGATTTAGGTGGTGGAGATCGTGTGATCTCAGGTGTTTTTGCAATCAGAAGGGTTGGTATTTTTTAGGGGTTTTTGCTGGATTGCAGTCAGAATTCTTTCCTGTACTTTTCTGTCTAGACAGATTGGACCCCAGCGTTTGCTCATTCTATTTTCTGTCTGTGTCAGTGTTTCTTCTTGTCTAACCGCCATTACATGTTTGGGGGCTTCCTATTTTCTTTGGGGATCTGCTCCGGGGCAGATAGCTTTCATCTTTCTGCCTTTAGGTGTAGTTATCTCTCAGGCTGTGACGAGGCGTCTAGGATCAACGTAGGAACGCTCCACGGATACCTCTAGTTGTGTGGTTAGTTCAGGTTACTGCAATCCAATAGGTTCCAGCCTCTCTGATGTATTGCCATTTTTTGCTTTTTCTCCTCAGCTACCTAAACAGAACAGTAACCCCTTGACTTTTGGAATTTGTTTCTCTGTATAGGGAACACAACTTTGCGCTACGCTGTGTCACGTGTAACTAAATAGCCTAGGCAAATAACAACCTGTTGCCAGTCACCAAGGCCATCTTCCACCCCTCACCAATCAAGGGCGGTTCGCTCTTGACCACTAAGAGAGCACTAGTGCTACCCTTGAGCATAGAGTAAGCTGTAGAGAAAAAAACCTGATGTGATAGAAGAAAACTAACTGCAGTTTTGAAATCTGCATGCTTTTTTGGTCTAAAATCAGCAACAAAAATCGAGCTCAACAATCATTCAAAATTGTTTCCCAGTCACTGGGCTACCATGTTGCCCGAGCTGCTCTAATTAGCATTTAGATATGGACTAAAGCATAGAGATGCTGATTGACTTCTGTAGGAAAGCACTGCAGGCATACTGACCTGTGCAAAGGTCATTGTGCAAGGGATAGATGAAGGAGGTGAGCTGTGTAATCTTGTTATACAAAGGTGTTACCTTTCATTGCAATTCTATCTGTGATGATAATGAGATGACTGCTGAAAGATATTTCCATTGAACTGATGTGTCAATTTATTATGAGAGTGATTAATTGGTGTGAAAGCTACAAGATAGCATCATTTAAAAATATAGCTATCATAAATGGAAAAAGAAAAAAAATACCAATAAGATTAACTCAAAAGAATTTGATTTAAATAATATACCATTTTTGATTACACATTCCCTTTAACCCCTTTACCCTCAAGGGTGATTTGCATGTTAATGACCAGGCCAATTTTTACAATTATGACCACTGTCCCTTTATGAGGTAATAACTCTGGAACGCTTCCATGGATGCTGGTGATTCTGACATTGTTTTCTCATGACATATTGTACTTCATGATAGTAGTAAAATGTCTTTGATATGACTTGTTTTCATTTGTGAAAAAAACGCAATTTTGCAATTTTCCAACTTTGAATTTTCATGCCCTTAAATCACAGAGATATGTAACATAATATACTTACCGTATATACTCATGTATAAGCCGACCCGTGTATAAGCCGACCCCCCTAATTTTGCCACAAAAAACTGGGAAAACTTATTGACTCGTGTATAAGCCTAGGGTGAAAAATGATTATGCCCCCATATGATGCTCCACAGATTATGCCCAATATGCTCCACAGATTATGCCCCATATGCTCCAGATTATGCCCAATATGCTTCAGAGATTATGCCCCATATGCTTCAGATTATGCCCCCATATATTCCACAGATTATGTTGCCGTATGATCCACAGATTATGCCCCCATATGCTCCAGATTATGCCCCATATGTTCCACAGATTATGCCCCCATATGCTCCGGATTATGCCCCATATGTTCCACAGATTATGCCCCCATATGCTCCAGATTATGCCCCATATGTTCCACAGATTATGCCCCCATATGCCCCCAAATGCTCCAGATTATGCCCTATATGTTCCACAGCTTATGCCCCCATATGCTCCATATTATGCCCCCATATGTTCCACAGCTTATGCCCCCATATGCTCCATATTATGCCCCATATGTTCCACAGATTATGCCCCATATGCTCCAGATTATGCCCCATATGTTCCACAGATTATGCCCCCATATGCTCCAGATTATGCCCTCATGTTTTCCACAGTTTATGCCCCCATATGCTCCATATTATGCCCCCATATGTTCCACAGCTTATGCCCCCATATGCTCCATATTATGCCCCCCTATGTTCCAGATTATGCCCCCATATGCTCCAGATTATGCCCCATATGTTCCACAGATTATGCCTCCATATGCTCCAGATTATGCCCCCATATGTTCCACAGCTTATGCCCCCATATGCTTCAGATTATGCCCCCATATGTTCCACAGATTATGCCCCCATATGCTGCACAATTATGCCCCATATGCTCTATAGTATAGGCCTCATATGCTGCTGCTGCTGCAAAAAAAATGACATACTCACCTCTCGTCGCTGGGGGCCAGGTGCCGGTGTCCTGAGCAGGCGGTGACACCGGCGCGCTATGGGGGCCAGGTGCCGGTGTCACCGCTCGCTCAGGACCCCGGCACCTGAGCTATTTACCTGTCCCGTTCCACCGCTACACGCTGTGTCCTCGTCTGACTCCTCTGGCAGTGAATGATCAGGCAGAGGGCGCGGTGCGCACTAATGACGTCATCGCGCCCTCTGCCTGATCATTCACAGCCAGAGGAGTCAGACGAGGGAGCAGCGCAGCTGTGGAACGGGAGAGGTAAATATCGCTATACTCACCCCTCCGCCGGCGCGTTTCTGCAGCCTCTCCTCTTCTCCCAGCGCTCTCCGCAGCGCTTCCTTCCTACAGCGGTCACATGGTACCGCTCATTAAAGTCATGAATATGTGCATATTCATGACTTTAATGAGCGGTACCATGTGACCGCTGCAGGAAGGAGCCGGAGATCGTGGGAGAAGCAGGGGGGCTGCAGAGACCGCGCCGGCGGAGGGGTGAGTATGATCCGACAACCCCGCTCCCCCTCCCCCGCCGACCCCCATATATGACTCACGTATAAGCTGAGAGGGGGACTTTCAGCCCTAAAAAATGGGCTGAAAATCTCGGCTTATACACGAGTATATACGGTAATAATTAACATTTTCCACATGTCTACTTTACATCAGCACAATTTTGGAATCAAATTATTTTTTCGTTAGGAAATTATCAGGGTTAAAAATTAAACAGCGATTTCTCATTTTTACAACACCATTTTTTAGGGACCACATCACATTTGAAGTCACTTTGAGGGGTCTATATGACAGAAAATACCGAAAAGTGACACCATTCTAAAAACTGCACCCCTGAAGGTGCGCAATATCACATTCAAGAAGATTATTAACCCTTCAGGTGTTTCACAGGAATGTTTGGAATGTTTAAAAAAAATTAACATTTAAACTTTTTTTCACAAAAAATTTGTTTTATTTTGCCAAGGGTAACAGGAGAAAATGGACCCCAAAAGCAGTTGCACAATTTGTTCTGAGTACGCTGATACCACATATATGCAGGTAAATCACTGTTTGGGGGCCGTAGGAGGGCAACAACCCAGCAGCAGGACCACTATCTCCGCCTTTGTGCAAGGAGGAACAGGAGGAGCACTGCCAGAGCCCAGAAAAATGACCTCCAGAAGGCCATAAATGTGCATGTGTCTGCACAAACGGTTAGAAACCGACTCCCTATATAAATATCTATATATAAGAGGCATCGTGATTACTCGCTAATCCCGCCCCCTGTACAGTAGCTCCGCCCCCACCACATTACCACACATAATCCCGCCCCCCACCACATTACCACACACAAACACATCACCACACACAATCCCGGCCCCCCACCACATGGCCACACAAGGCCCATTCATACAATAAAAACCACGTAGACAGTAAATCCTTTAAATGGCAGAAATGGCCGTGATATTTATTTTGGGTTACATAAATTAATAAATTATTTTAATAAATAAATCCATATTAATTAATAAATTAACAATCCAACAACCAATCCACCCATCACATGGACGATTTTTCCACAAATTAACATCACAACTGAAAATAGGGGAGGGCGGTAGGGATCTTCTTTTCTTCTCAGACACTGACTGAGATCGTATAACACTGCAGGGCTATTTATAGCACAACAACAGCCCGCCAGAATCAAAGTCCACCAATAAACATCCTTTAAAATTGGGCGCAAAAAACTGTCTCAAACTGGTTTAAACCAGCTCATGGTACTTACCACAGCTCACTTACTGGCCCCAAAATGACCTTTAGGCTATGTGCACACGTTGCAGTTTCTTAGCGGTTTTGCCGCGAAACCGCGGCAAAACCGCTTACACAATACAACTCACCACTAGTGTTGAGCGATACTGCTCGATATCTAAAAATATCGGATCGGAATAGTATCACCGATATCACTAAATATCGTCGATATCCGATTCCGATACCGGAAGTCCAATGTAAGTCTATGGGAACAAAATATCGCAACTAAAAAAACACTTTCTTTCGTTGTAAACACAAAATATACACACATAGAATACATATATATATATATATATATATATACATGTCATTGTGACATATATATATACATATATTTATAGTTTATACACTTCTACATAGTAAAATAGACTCTGATTCAATTGCCGGGTAAAGCCGTGACATACCCCATAGAAGTCGACGGGCTCGGTGCCGAGTACCCCCAAAAACTCTGGCTCTGTGCGACTCAACTTGGGCGCCACGAACAGGATTCTGTAGCTCGCTATAAGCGAGTCCTGTGTGCCTGAATTGAACTGGTTTTGTGCTTGAGAATTGCTAAAATCATCAGAGAATGTATTTGCCATTTTTCCGCCATATCTGCGTCACGACGAGGCACTGGTGAAGAAGAAGGGCGAGCTCTTCATGGGTGTACACTCACTCAGTGGCGCGAAAACGATGGCCGACCACTCTAAATGGTACTGCAATGTAAGATCGTGCCCCACAGCTCTTGAGTTCCGCCTCCTCATCCTCCTCAGTGTGTGGAAACTAACACGAAGGTCCCGCCTCACTACAAAAGAGGGGCCCTTTCCAGATGCTAATGACACATGTGACTTGGCAGAGATGGCTAATGGACACAAGCAGAAGTGTGAAGGGATGGAGCAGTCAGAGCTCTCCCCCCACGGAAGCGACCCGATCGCCACGGAACCACCGTTGGGCACCCGGCCTGGAAACCCTCCTACGCTGCAAGAAGCGGAGGATACCCTAAGAGGCCTGGCCCGGCACCGGGAGGAGGTCGCCAGGATGGAAGCCAGCTGGCGTGCCCTAAAACTAAACTTGGAGCGGCGCCAATCCCTCTTACCTGAAGTGTCTGTACCGGATGGTGAGGCACCCGTTCTAGTAGAGGAGTCCGTGCGGGCATCCCAGCCCTTGCAATGTGATCCGGTTGACGTTGTCGCAGTGGAGGCACCCGTTCCTACCAAAAACGCTGCACCGGCAGCATCCCAGATCCCGCTGTCTGCCCCCGTCGCTGAGACAGAAGAAGCGACACCCGTCCTCATGGAGGAGGCCGCGCAGGCACCAGAGGTCTACCTGTCTGTACCGGAGCCCCGACTGTCATCTGTTCCAGAGCCGGCTGCTTCCTCCGCAGGTGAGCGCCGCCAGGACTGTCGGGCGCCAGGAGAGCTGCCGCAAACCGGACATCGTAAGCTGCAGTTTGATGGTGGAGACATGGAGATGCTGGTGGAGGAGAATTACAACCGGCGTCAGGAGGAAGAGTGGAGACGTTGGGAGAGAGAAGCCGAGCGACAAAGGGAGCAGCGCGAATCCCAGAAGCTTCGCCAACGTCACATCGAGAAGGACCGGGCAGATAAGGACCGGATGAGAAAAGATAAAGGAACCCTGATGGAGCCACGGCGTAAGGGTGCAGTACGGAGCTTTAAATTGAAAGGTGGTTGGGGCTTCATCCAGGAGCCTGGACTTTATTTAGAAGTGTTTGTGACCCGGCGGGACGTGGAGACTCACCTCCCAGAAGGACACCCGGGGAGGGACCTGTTGCCAGGAGACTTGGTAACTTACACCCGACACTGGGGTTACAATGGATGGTATGCCCTAAATGTCACCAGGTGCGACCCCTGGTCCCCAGAGTGTCAGGAACCTGTGAGACCCTCGGAGCCTTCAGCCTCCCACATCCAGGCCTCTGCACAAGTGCCCACCCCACGCCGTAAATCTCCCCAGCCTCCCTCAGTGGTCTCCTCAGCAGCCCCAGCTATGGACATGATAATGATAGCTGGCCCGTACCCGGCGCCTGTTAGGCCCCCTGGAGTTCGTTCAGTCCGGGACATAGGGCTCCAGACCCGGAGGGAGATGAAAGAGGTGGCCACACAGACACAGATAGCGGGTCACGACTTGACTGTACAGGCCACACGACGTCATCAGGTCCTGGTGGTCCTTGGTGTCTCGGATGTTTGGCAAGCATCAGAAGAGTACCAGGTGGTACCTGGAACACCCCTGCCAAAGAATTATAAATAACCCGGACAGGGTCCCTGTATGTAAATAGTTAAATTGTTGATGTACCCGGACGGGTGAATGTTCATAAAAAAGTTTTTTAATTTAATAAAAAAAACAACACAGTTTTCATTACTTTTATTACAGTCTCATCCTGCGACGCCATCGATCTCCTGTAAAAAAATGAAAAAAAAAAACAGCAGTATACCACCTGTCCGACGCAGTCAATAGTAACGAGTGTCCCACGACGATCCAGCTCTGCTACTTCAGAATGACATCAGAGGCAGGCAGGCAGGCAGAGGCTGTCATCCCGGCGCAGCACAGCTGATTACCTGCTTCCCCGGCGGTGACGTCATCGGACTGACTGCTTTACGGCCGGGATTACCCAGCAGTCACTGCAGTTATCGCGAAAAACTGCATGTGACCGCCAGGGAGAAGATAATGGCGGCCATCAAGCAGTCCAGGACGTGACCGCCGGAGATCTTCTGCCAGGTTAGTGCCGCTGACACCTGACAGACCCGACCGACGGACACTCACAGTGACAGTGACAAATCCGATTCCGGTATCCGATATGATGAAAATATCGGTACTCGGAATCGAAAGCCCGATACAGCTAATATCGGCCGATACCCGATATTTGCAGTATCGTATCGCTCAACACTACTCACCACACATAATCCCGGCCCCTCCACCACATCACCTCACATAATCCCGCCCCACCACCACATTACCACACATAAT
>JARQOD010014314.1:0-10240 GCA_033576555.1 Oophaga sylvatica
CTCAGCACAGTATCACACAGGATAGGATTAGATACACGCTCAGCAGACAGTATCACACAGGAGAGGATTAGATACACGGCTCAGCAGTCAGTATCACACAGGATGGGATTAGATACACGGCTCAGCAGACAGTATCACACAGGATAGGATTAGATACACAGCTTAGCAGACAGTATCACACATGATAGGATTAGATACACGGCTCAGCAGACAGTATCACACAGGATAGGATTAGATACACAGATCAGCAGCCAGTATCACACAGGAGAGGATTAGATACACAGCTTAGCAGACAGTATCACACAGGATAGGATTAGATACACAGCTCAGCAGTCAGTATCACACATGAGAGGATTAGATACACAGCTCAGTAGTCAGTATCACACTGGAGAGGATTAGATACACAGCTCAGCAGACAGTATCACACAGGATAGGATTATATACACAGCTCAGCAGTCAGTATCACACAGGATAGGATTAGATACACGGCTCAGCAGACAGTATCACACAGTATAGGATTAGATACACAGCTCAGCAGACAGTATCACACAGGACAGGAGTAGATACACGGCTCAGCAGACAGTATCACAAGGAGAGGATTAGATACACAGCTCAGCAGACAGTTTCACACAGGATTGGGTTAGATACACAGCTCAGCAGTCAGTATCACACAGGATAGGATCAGATACACGGCTCAGCAGACAGTATCACACAGGATAGGATCAGATACACAGCTCAGCAGACAGTTTCACACAGGATTGGGTTAGATACACAGCTCAGCAGTCAGTATCACACAGGATAGGATTAGATACACAGCTTAGCAGACAGTATCTCACAGGATAGGATTAGATACACGGCTCAGCAGACAGTATCACACAGGAGAGGATTAGATACACAGCTCAGCAGTCAGTATCACACAGGATAGGATTAGATACACAGCTCAGCAGACAATATCACACAGGAGAGGATTAGATACACAGCTCAGCAGACAGTATCACACAGGATAGGATTAGATACACAGCTCAGCAGACAATATCACACAGGATAGGATTAGATACACAGCTCAGCAGACAATATCACACAGGAGAGGATTAGATACACAGCTCAGCAGACAGTATCACACAGGATAGGATTAGATACACAGCTCAGCAGACAGTATCACACAGGAGAGGATTAGATACACAGCTCAGCAGACAGTATCACACAGGTTATGACATTTTCGTGCTGATGTTACATTTCTCAGAGCTGTTCAAAGAGAAAATCCTAGTCCAGATGTGGAGAAATGTCTTCTCCTGATGATGGATTTGGTGTTGTGCAAACAGTAGAGATTGCAAAGAATCTCCTCAAGTTAACTCTTCACTGCCCATGATGAAGCTTTCCAGCTGCGGTGTCACCTCCCAACATACATTAGGTTCACGGTTTGCCAGATTGATGACTAATTACTTCTAATACTCCTATTACTCATAGGAATTTCTTGAGATTATAGACTATGAGACCATATAAAGCGCTTGTCATATAGTGAGTGCCATATAGTGAGTGTCATATAGTGAGTGTCATATAGTGAGTGTCATATAGTGAGTGTTATATAGTGATTGTCATATAGTGAGTGTCATGTAGTGATTGTCATATAATGAGTGTCATACAGTGAGTGTCATATAGTGCGTGTCATATAGTGAGTGTCATATAGTGAGTGTCATATAGTGAGTGTCATATAGTGAGTGTCATATAGTGAGTGTTATATAGTGAGTGTCATGTAGTGATTGTCATATAGTGAGTGTCATGTAGTGATTGTCATATAATGAGTGTCATACAGTGAGTGTCATATAGTGCGTGTCATATAGTGAGTGTCATATAGTGAGTGCCATATAGTGAGTGTCATATAGTGAGTGTCATATAGTGAGTGTCATATAGTGAGTGTCATATAGTGAGTGTTATATAGTGAGTGTTATATAGTGAGTGTCATGTAGTGATTGTCATATAGTGAGTGTCATGTAGTGATTGTCATATAATGAGTGTCATACAGTGAGTGTCATATAGTGCGTGTCATATAGTGAGTGTCATATAGTGAGTGCCATATAGTGAGTGTCATATAGTGAGTGTCATATAGTGAGTGTCATATAGTGAGTGTTATATAGTGAGTGTCATGTAGTGATTGTCATATAGTGCATGTCATATAGTGATTGTCATATAATGAGTGTCATACAGTGAGTGTCATATAGTGCGTGTCATATAGTGAGTGTCATATAGTGAGTGTTATATAGTGAGTGTTATATAGTGAGTGTCATGTAGTGATTGTCATATAGTGCATGTCATATAGTGATTGTCATATAATGAGTGTCATACAGTGAGTGTCATATAGTGCGTGTCATATAGTGAGTGTCATATAGTGAGTGTCATACAGTGAGTGTCATACAGTGAGTGTCATATAGTGAGTGTCATATAGTGAGTGTCATATAGTGAGTGTCATATAGTGAGTGTTATATAGTGAGTGTTATATAGTGAGTGTCATGTAGTGATTGTCATATAGTGAGTGTCATGTAGTGATTGTCATATAATGAGTGTCATACAGTGAGTGTCATATAGTGCGTGTCATATAGTGAGTGTCATATAGTGAGTGCCATACAGTGAGTGTCATGTAGTGAGCGTCATATAGTGCATGTCATATAGTGAGTGTCATACAGTGAGTGTCATACAGTGAGTGTCATACAGTGAGTGTCATATAGTGAGTGTCATATAGTGCATGTCATATAGTAAATGTCATATAGTGAGTGCCATATAGTGAGTGTCATGTACTGAGCGTCATATAGTGCATGTCATATAGTGAGTGTCATACAGTGAGTGTCATACAGTGAGTGTCATATAGTGAGTGTCATATAGTGCATGTCATATAGTGAGTGTCATATAGTGAGTGCCATATAGTGAGTGTCATGTAGTGAGCGTCATATAGTGCATGTCATATAGTGAGTGCCATATAGTGAGTGTCATGTAGTGAGCGTCATATAGTGCATGTCATATAGTGAGTGTCATACAGTGAGTGTCATATAGTGAGTGTCTTATAGTGAGTGTCATATAGTGAGTGCCATATAGTGTGTCATACAGTGAGTGTCATATAGTGAGTGTCATGTAGTGATTGTCATATAGTGAGTGTCTTATAGTGAGTGTCTTATAGTGAGTGTCATATAGTGAGTGCCATATAGTGTGTCATATAGTGAGTGCCATATAGTGAGTGCCATATAGTGAGTGTCATACAGTGAGTGCCACATAGTGAGTGTCATATAGTGTGTCATATAGTGAGTGTCATACAGTGAGTGTCATACAGTGAGTGTCTTATAGTGAGTGTCATATAGTGAGTGCCATATAGTGTGTCATGTAGTGAGTGTCATATAGTGAGTGCCATATAGTGAGTGCCATATAGTGAGTGTCATATAGTGAGTGTTATATAGTGAGTGCCATACAATGAGTGTCATACAGTGAGTGCCATATAGTGTGTCATGTAGTGAGTGTCATACAGTGAGTGTCATATAGTGAGTGTCATGTAGTGAGTGTCATATAGTGAGTGTCATACAATGAGTGTCATACAGTGAGTGACATATAGTGAGTGTCATATAGTGAGTGCCATATAGTGAGTGTCATATAGTGAGTGCATACAGTGAGTGCCATATAGTGAGTGCCATATAGTGAGTGCCATATAGTGAGTGCCATATAGTGAGTGTCATACAGTGAGTGTCATACAGTGAGTGCCATATAGTGAGTGTCATACAGTGAGTGTAATATAGTGAGTGCCATATAGTGAGTCATACAGTGTGTGCCATATAGTGAGTGCCATACAGTGAGTGCCATACAGTGAGTGTCATAAGTGCGTGTCATACAGTGAGTGTCATACAGTGAGTGCCATATAGTGAGTGCCATATAGTGAGTACCATATAGTGAGTGCCATATAGTGAGTGCCATACAGTGAGTGTCATACAGTGAGTGTCATACAGTGGGTGTCATACAGTGATGCCATACAGTGATTGCCATACAGTGAGTGCCATACAGTGAGTGCCATATAGTGAGTGTCATATAGTGAGTGTCATATAGTGAGTGTCATACAATGAGTGTCATACAGTGAGTGACATATAGTGAGTGCCATATAGTGAGTGTCATACAGTGAGTGTCATACAGTGAGTGCCATATAGTGAGTGTCATACAGTGGTGCATATAGTGAGTGCCATATAGTGAGTGTCATACAGTGAGTGTCATACAGTGAGTGTCATACGGTGAGTGCCATATAGTGAGTGTCATACAGTGAGCGTAATATAGTGAGTGCCATATAGTGAGTCATACAGTGTGTGCCATATAGTGAGTGCCATACAGTGAGTGCCATACAGTGAGTGTCATACAGTGCGTGTCATACAGTGAGTGTCATACAGTGAGTGTCATACAGTGAGTGCCATATAGTGAGTGCCATATAGTGAGTGTCATATAGTGAGTGCCATACAGTGAGTGTCATATAGTGATTGCCATACAGTGAGTGCCATACAGTGAGTGCCATACAGTGAGTGTCATATAGTGAGTGCAATATATAGTGAATGCCATACAGTGAGTGTCATATAGTGATTGCCATACAGTGAGTGCCATACAGTGAGTGCATACAGTGAGTGCCATACAGTGAGTGTCATATAGTGAGTGTCATACAGTGAGTGCCATACAGTGAGTGCCATACAGTGAGTGTCATACAGTGAGTGTCATATAGTGAGTGTCATACAGTGAGTGTCATACAGTGAGTGCCATACAGTGAGTGCCATACAGTGAGTGTCATACAGTGAGTGTCATACAGTGAGTGCCATACAGTGAGTGTCATACGTGAGTGTCATATAGTGAGTGCCATACAGTGAGTGCCATATAGTGATGTCATACAGTGAGTGTCATATAGTGAGTGCCATATAGTGAGTGTCATACAGTGAGTGCATATAGTGAGTGTCATACAGTGAGTGCCATATAGTGAATGACATTAGTGAATGCCATATAGTGAGTGCCATATAGTGAGTGTCATATAGTGAGTGCCATATAGTGAGTGTCATACAGTGAGTGCTATATGAGTGTATACTGGTGCAAGTGATGCATATGTGAGTGCATATAGTGAGTGTCATACGTGAGTGCATAGTGTTTCATACAGGAGTGCAATATGAATGCCTATAGTGAATGCCTTAGTGAGTGTCATATGTGAGTGTCACAGGGTGCATACGTGGTGCCATAGTGAGTGTCATATAGTGAGTGTCATTAGTGAGTGCAACGTGAGTGTCTGTGTGAGGTCAATATGCTGTCATATGTGAGTGTCATAAGTGAGTGTCATAGTGGTGTCTTATGGGTGTCATATTGATGCATATGTGTGTTACATAGTGTCAAAGTGAGTGTCTGTGATTGTCATATGGTGTCTTAAGGATGTCTTTGTGAGTTCATATATGGTGCCATGTGTGTATATAGTGAGTGCCATATAGTGATGCCATATAGGGTGAGTGGGCATGAGGTCTATGTGTTATATGTGCACAGTAGTGTCATAGTGAGTGTCTTATAGTGAGTGTCATATAGTGAGTGCATATATGTGTAGTAGTGATGTCATATAGTGATGCTATAGTGAGTGCATATGTGGGTATATTGATGTTATAGTGTGCCTACATGTGTATACAGTGAGGCATATAGGTTCGTAGTGATGTCATACAGTGAGGTATAGTGAGTGTCATGTAGTGATGTCTATATGAGGTCAACAATGAGTGTCTAGTGAGTGATTTTGGTGCTATAGTGGTGCCTATGTGAGTGTTATGTGAGTGTCATCAGTGAGTGCCAATAGTGGTGCTAGTGGTGCATTAGTGAGTGCTATAGTGAGGTCTACTGAGTGTCATAAGTGAGTGCATATAGTGAGTGTCATAAGTGGTGTATATAGTGGTGCTATAGTGGTTACAGTGTGTGCATATAGTGTGCCATCATGATGCATACGTGAGTGTCATACAGTGCGTGTATACAGGTGTCTACCATTAGTGATGCCATTAGTATACCATGTAGTGCCATTAGTGAGGCATACGTGATGTCACTGGTGTTACAGTGTGTGTCATACAGTGAGTGTCATATAGTGAGTGTCATGTAGTGATTGTCATATAGTGAGTGTCTTATAGTGAGTGTCTTATAGTGAGTGTCATATAGTGAGTGCCATATAGTGTGTCATATAGTGAGTGCCATATAGTGAGTGCCATATAGTGATGTCATACAGTGAGTGCCACATAGTGATGTCATATAGTGTGTCATATAGTGAGTGTCATACAGTGAGTGTCATACAGTGAGTGTCTTATAGTGATGTCATATAGTGAGTGCCATATAGTGTCATGTAGTGAGTGCATATATGAGTGCCATATAGTGAGTGCCATATAGTGAGTGTCATATAGTGAGTGTTATATAGTGAGTGCCATACAATGAGTGTCATACAGTGAGTGCCATATAGTGTGTCATGTAGTGAGTGTCATACAGTGAGTGTCATATAGTGATGTCATGTAGTGAGTGTCATATAGTGAGTGTCATACAATGATGTCATACAGTGAGTGACATATAGTGAGTGTCATAAGTGAGTGCCATATAGTGAGTGTCATATAGTGAGTGTCATACAGTGAGTGCCATATAGTGAGTGCCATATAGTGAGTGCCATATAGTGAGTGCCATATAGTGAGTGTCATACAGTGAGTGTCATACAGTGAGTGCCATATAGTGAGTGTCATACAGTGAGTGTAATATAGTGAGTGCCATATAGTGAGTCATACAGTGTGTGCCATATAGTGAGTGCCATACAGTGAGTGCCATACAGTGAGTGTCATACAGTGCGTGTCATACAGTGAGTGTCATACAGTGAGTGCCATATAGTGAGTCCATATAGTGAGTACCATATAGTGAGTGCCATATAGTGAGTGCCATACAGTGAGTGTCATACAGTGAGTGTCATACAGTGGGTGTCATACAGTGATTGCCATACAGTGATTGCCATACAGTGAGTGCCATACAGTGAGTGCCATATAGTGAGTGTCATATAGTGAGTGTCATATAGTGAGTGTCATACAATGAGTGTCATACAGTGAGTGACATATAGTGAGTGCCATATAGTGAGTGTCATACAGTGAGTGTCATACAGTGAGTGCCATATATGAGTGTCATACAGTGAGTGCCATATAGTGAGTGCCATATAGTGAGTGTCATACAGTGAGTGTCATACAGTGAGTGTCATACGGTGAGTGCCATATAGTGAGTGTCATACAGTGAGACCATAAAGTGAGTGTCATAAAAAGTGCCCCAAAATAATGACATAATAAAACCTAAAGGGGTGCCATTAGTGAGTCCTATATGAAATGCCAATAGGGGTGTCATACATGATTTCCATAAAGATGCATACGTGAGTGCCATATATAATGCCATATAGTGAGTGCCATATAGTGATGTTTATCATGAGTGCCAAAAAGTGATTTCAACAGTGATGCCCTATAGTGAAGCCCTATATGAATGCCAATAAAAAGGGGGGGGGGCATATATGATTTTCCCACAAATGATCCATACAGTGAGGCCAACAGTGAGTTCCCTATAGTGAGGGTTTTTGGGGCATACATAGTGTCATTAGTGAGGTCAAAATGATGCAATAGTGGCATAAGTGAGTGTCATACAGTGATGGCCCCAAAGATGTCATAAGTGAGTGCATATAGTGATGCATATAGAAATTCCCTAAGGAGTGCCAAAAAGTGAGTGCAATTTTACCAAAAAGTGATCCCCAAAAATGATTCAAAAAGTGAAAATGCATAAGTTTTGTCTAAGTGAGTGCATATGTGAAAGTCATATAGTGATGCATAAGTGATGCCTATAGTGATTTTTTAAATTTGTGAGGGGCCCCAAAAAGGATGCAATAGTGAGTGCCATAAAATAGCCCCCCCCCCTTTTGGGCCATAGTGGATGCATATATGATTCATACATGAGTGCATATAAATGAGTGCCCCTTTTTTGGAGTCAAAGTGGAGTGCCATTTTAAAAATGCATACAGTAGTGGCAATAGGAGGTCATTTTAAAAATTGTCATATAGTAGGTCTTTTAAGGGGGGGGCCAAGAGTCCAATGGAAAAGGCCCCAAAATGTTTCCCTATAGGAGGCCAATGGGGGGTCCCCATTGAGGCATACATATCCAAAAATATAGTGTCATATTTTTTTTGGGCTATATTAATTTATCATGGTGTCCCCTCTGGGGTCTAAGTATTCTAAATATGCCATATGGGGTTTTTTATGTAGTGAGTTCAATATTTGGGTTTTTTTGTGGGGGTGCCCATATATTTTAAAAAGGGGAAAATGAAAAATGAGTTTCCCTACAATATTCATACTGGGCCAAATTTTGTGCAGTGTTTAGGCTACAGTATTCCATATATTGGGTCATGGTGATGCATATATATTTTAAAAAATGGTGGGGGTCAGGAGTGTTTGGGCAAAAAAAGGCCATTTTGGGGGGCAAATTTGAGTGTCATACCCCTTTTTTGCCATAAAGTGTGACGCGACAGTACTACACTCTACACGCCCCCCCCATCACGTGTCACCGTGACCTGACAGTACACTACCCCACTACCCCCCCCCCCACACTGTGCCCACCGTGTGACGCTTACAGATCTATATATACTCCCCCTCCCCCCCCGTGTCATCGTGTGACGCTGACAGTACTACTACCTACTGCTCCCCCCCGGTCATCATGTGCCCTTTTTACAGTACTACTCTACTCCCCCCCCCATCACTGTTCATGGTGTGACCTACAGTACTACACTCTCTCCCCCCCCCCATCACGGGGTTTTATGGTTGACGCTGACAGACTACCTACTACTCCCCCCCCCCGGTGTCGTCGTGTACGCGACAGTACTACAACCTACTGCCCCCCCCCATCACGGGTGTCATGGTGGATGCTGAAGTACTACCTACTATTTCCCCCCCCCCCCGGGTTGTCATCATGTGACGCGACATACACCTACGCCCCCCCATACGGGGTGTCATGGTGGACCGACATATACTCTGCCCCCCCCCCTTTCCCTCCTCCAGCCTCCGCTCTCTTTTCTCTATCACCCCAATAAATAAAAATAACAAAATTTTTCCTTTTTTGTATAAAATTTCTCCCCCACTTTCCCACAGGGGCATCAACTGACATTCTGGGGACGGGGTTTTTCCTCTTTAGGTTTTTGGGGGCAGAAATCCCCCCCGTCCAGGGAAATTAATTGTTAACAAAAAATTTCTAAAAAAACCCTGAAAACCTGAAAAAAATTGAAAAAAGTGGAAATTCGGGAGAGAAATTGAGTTTTATGCTCCACCTCCTCACCAGGCTCCCGGGGTGTTTTTGGGGGAAAAAATTTTTGGGGCTGTTTTTGGGGGGGGTTTTGGGGGGAAATTTTGGGGGATATTTTTTGGGGGTTTTTGGGGATATTTTTGGTTCTTTGGGGAGGCGACATCTAAACCCCCATATTTTTGGGCCCCCCATATTTTGGGGGGAGGTGTGGGAATTCTGGTGATGATGTAGAAAATATAGCTCATGCTCCCCCGCCCTCACCAAACTCCAGGGCTGTTTTTTGGGGGGTATTTTGGGGGATATTTTTGGGGGGTCTTGGGGGGTCTGACACTAACCACCATATGTTGGCACCTCCAGATCGGGGGGCGGGTGGGGGGAATCTGGGGATGAGTAGAGAAAATGAGCCAGCTCCCCGCTCCCCACCAGGGCCCAGGCGTTTTGGGGGGTATTTTGGTGGTCTTGGGGGAGGTCTGCATCTAAACCCCCATTGTTTGGGCACCCCAGTATTGGGGGGCAGGGGTGGGGGGAAATTTTGGTGTATGTAAGAAAATGGCTTTATCTCCAGCGCTTTCCCCACCAGGAGGCCCAGGGCTTTTTGGGGATATTTTTAGGATATTTTGGGGGGCTTGGGGAGGTCGGACATCAACCACCAATTGTTGGCACCTCCAGTATCGGGGGGGGAGGTGTGGGGAATTCTGGGGATATGTAGAAAGTGAGCTCTATGCCCACGCTCCTCACCAGGAGGGCCCCGGGCGTTTTGGGGGGTATTTTGGGGGGGTATTTGGGGGGTCTTGGGGAGGTGCATCAACCACCATATTTTTGGGGACCCCAGATTGGGGGCAGGGTTGGGGAAAATTTTGGGAATGAGAGAAATATGAGCTTTTTGCTCCGCGCTCCCACCAGAGGCTCCAGGGGCTGTTTT
>JARQOD010014315.1:0-10236 GCA_033576555.1 Oophaga sylvatica
TTATCGTTTCTCCTTTTGGCCTACCCTTTCTTCTTCAGCCTTGTCATTTTTCCTTTGGCCTACCCTTTCTACTTCAGGCTTATTCTTTCTGCTTTTGGCCTACCCTTGCTTCTTCAGGCTTATCGTTTCTCCTTTTGGCCTACCCTTTCTTCTTCAGGCTTATCGTTTCTCTTTTTGGCCCACCCTTTCTTCTTTAGGCTTATCCTGTCTCCTTTAGGCCTACCCTTTCTACTTCAGGCTTATTCTTTCTGCTTTTAGCCTACCTTTGCTTCTTCAGGCTTATCGTTTCTCCTTTTGGCCTACCCTTTCTTCTTCAGCCTTATCGTTTCTCCTTTTGGCCTACCCTTTCTTCTTTAGGCATATTCTTTCTCTTTTTGGCCTACTCTTTCTTCTTCTGGCTTATCGTTTCTCCTTTTGGCCTACCCTTTCTATTTCAGGCTTATCCTTTCTCCTTTTTGGCCTACCGTTTCATCTTCTAAACTACTCTTTCTGTTTATAGCCTACTCCTTTCCCTTCTGGCATATCCTTTCTCCTTTTAGTCTATCTTTTCTCGTTCTGGCCTACCCTTTTTTCTTCAGCCTTATCATTTCTTCTTTTGGCCTACCCTTTCTTCTTCAGGCTTATCGTTTCTCCTTTTGGCCTACCTTTTCTTCTTCAGGCTTATCCTTTCTCCTTTTGGTACTGTTTCATCTTGTAAACTACCCTTTCTCCTTATAGAATACTCCTTTCCCTTCTGGCATATCCTTTCTCCTTTTGGTCTACCTTTTCTCCTTCTGGCTTACCCAGTGTCCTTTTGATCTGCCCTTTTTTTCTTCTGGTCTACCCTTTCTCTAAAATAAATCTCAATGTTTTTAATATTATATTGTGCTTTTATTATTATATTGTTATCATATTGTTTTTGTTTTTAAAGTTTTTTTTAAGTTAGGAATTATAATTTTTGAGCTTATTCCATAATCAAATATATCTATCTTGGGCATGAAATCTCACCAATTTTAGCCCCCCCAAAAAAACTACAACATGCTTGCATGGGTACTTGCTGGCCCTTAGGATCAACCATCGTTATATGATCGTTGACTAGTAGAATGAGGAAGGTGCCGTCGTCCTTGATGGAACACATTAATGTGTGCATGTGGTTGAGCCAACATGAATGAGGCTAAGCTTCTGTGCCTGAAGTGCATTTACGGAGGTGCAAGCACCACTTTGCTGATGAGTGGCGATCAGGAGGTTGTGCACCCACTTGTCAAACATTGATATTCAATCCTAAAGATAGACCATCAATGTGTACACCTTCAAATGACAGCTGGTTTTCATTCCTGCTCTGGTATAAAGGGTTCTCTTCTAGTAATAAGAACATGTAGCCTTTAAGATGAAAGAAGTCAACTGTCTGGGCACCAAGCCATCGTGAAAGACACTTTGCCCTCTCGACAAGAGAAACATCTGTCTCGCATTCAAGCCAAGATGAAGCACTGCACGTCTTTCCTCTAATCAGTGTTACTCTTCCAGGGATACATCCTGGTCCTTCAGTTAGGTGAACACTATGTACTGCGCTAATACAAAGAGACGTCACGGTGAGACCCACAATACTTCCGAGAGAGACTTTGACCAACTTCTGCTGTATGAGCCAAGCTCCACCATTAATATCCTGACTTTGAAACCATCTTCTTGACTTATTTTATGTATTTGAAGCTACTACATCTTCAATTTTCTTGTCCATAAACCTCAACTCTTACTTGTTTTTAACTCTTACTTGTTTCAGGCCCCTCCCTCTCAACCAGCAAACAAGTCTGTGCATAAGGGAAAGGCAGTGTGTCGTATAGCAGATAGAAGGATTTTGGTTTATGGGTTCCTGACAAAATGTAATTACAAAAGCACTTAACTTTTTTTTAAATCATTTCCTGCATTCAAATGTAAGCTGACGCAGCTAAGGCTGAATTCACACATCTATGTGTTGAGGACCATGTATGGACTGTGAAGTGTGGACCAGCCGCGGTGGTCTCCTGGCCTGAACTTGACAGCCTCATATATGACTATGAGACCGCTGAATTCGAGTTTGGGTCGTGAATCATGGACCGTGACACATGGATGGAAGAAGGGTGGGCTCCCTCTGACCAGAAGAGCATGGCCACCATCTCAATGCCCAGAGACATAGTTTGAAGCCCAAGAGCAAAATTCTTAACAAGGCATAATACTTTTGAACGTGGCAGAGGGTCACTTGGTCCCACTTCTGGATTCACCTGCTGTATCTCCAACCCTAGGCCTACAACTTCAACAAAAGCATAACTTTTAGTTTCCTTAGACAGTTTGTAAAAGTAACTTGATGCCAGAACAGATCACTTTTATGTTGGACATATGATAAGAAAAATATACCAAGGGGTGTTTCCGAACCACTTAATCTGCTGTTTATTGTAGAGTCTCACAGACAGCAAAAAAAAAAGAAAGAAACTGCACTACATCCCCTCCTCACCCCTTTTACCAAACGAAATTGTAATACTCCAGATAGATAGATTTTTTTCGGTAACCGAGGAGATAAAGGGGAATTACATGATACTAAAAGATGCCTTCTCCAAGAAAATTGTGGATGCCTTCAATCACCACTGAAGGGAGCTTACTGCATACAGTCATGGCCAAAAGTTTTGAGAATGACACAAATATTAATTTTTATAAAGTCTACTGCTTCACTTTTTCTAATGGCAATTTGCATATACTCCAGAATGTTATAAAGAGTGATAAGCTTAACAGCAATTACTTGCATAGTCAAAATTTGGCTAGAAAATGAACTTTATCCCCAAAACACATTTCAACATCATTGCAGCCCTGCCTTAAAAGGACCAGCTAACCTCTTTTCAGTGATTGCTCCATTAACACAGGTGTGGGTGTTCATGAGGACATGGCTGGAGATCAATCTGTCATGATTAAGTAAGAATGACACCACTGTTCACTTTAAAAGGAGGCTGGTGCTTGGCATCATTGTTTCTCTTCTGTTAACCATGGTTATCTCTAAAGAAACACGTGCAGTCATCATTGCAATGCACAAAAATGGCCTAACAGGGAAGAGTATCGCAGCTAGAAAGATTGCACCTCAGTCAACAATCTATCGCATCATCAAGAACTTCAAGGAGAGAGGTTCCATTGTTGCCAAAAAGGCTTCAGGGCGCCCAAGAAAGACCAGCAAGCGCCAGGACCATCTCTTAAAAGTGTTTCAGCTGCGGGATCGGGCTACCAGCAGTGCAGAGCTTGCTCAGGAATGGCAGCAGGCAGGTGTGAGTGCATCTGCATGCACTGTGAGGCGGAGACTCTTGGAGCAAGGCCTGGTCTGGCAGCAAAGAAGCCACTTCTCTCCAGAAAAAACATCATGGACAGACTGATATTCTGCAAAAGGTACAGGCAGTGGACTGTTGAGGACTGGGGTAAAGTTATTTTCTCTGATGAATCCCCTTTTCGATTGTTTGGGACATCAGGAAAACGCCTCATTCGAGAAGACAAGGTGAGCGCTACCACCAGTCTTGTCTCATGCCAACTGTTAAGCATCCTGAAACCATTCATGTATGGGGTTGCTTCTCAGCCAAGGGAATCGGCTCTCTCACAGTCTTGCCTAAAAACACAGCCATGAATAAAGAATGGTACCAGAATGTCCTCCAAGAGCAACTTCTCCCAACCCTCCAAGAGCAGTTTGGCGATCAACAATGCCTTTTCCAGCATGATGGAGCACCTTGCCATAAAGCAAAGGTGATAACTAAATGGCTCAGGGAACAAAACATAGAGATTTTGGGTCATGGCCTGGAAACTCCCCAGATCTTAATCCATTGAGAACTTGTGGTCAATCATCAAGAGACGGGTGGACAAACAAGAATCTAAAAATTCTGACAAAATGAAAGCATTGATTGTGCAAGAATGGACTGCTGTCAGTCAGGATTTGGTCCAGAAGTTGATTGAGAGCATGCCAGGGAGAATTGCAGAGGTCCTGAAGAAGAAGGGTCAACACTGCAAATATTGACTTGCTGCATTAACTCATTCAACTGTCAATATAAGCTTTTGTTACTCATATGTTTGCAATTATTATATTTCTGTCTGTGATAAAAACATCTGTCAACACACACAATAAAAACCAGAGGGCAGCAGATCATGTGAAAATATAATATTTGTGTCATTCTCAAAACTTTTGGCCATGACTGTACTATTTACTCACTGAATTTAATAATGATCATGTATGCAGAAAGCTCCCCAGCTCCCTCTACTGGTGGCTGCAGCTAGGAGAATGTAACAGTGCTCATGTAGAGGATTTGTTCGATAAGTGGTGTTCTGCTCATCATTCATGGCCACGCCGAATATCTGCTGGGAAGAGTGCTAACTCAGCTTCATAGATACAGTATGTATATATAACGCTCATTGTTCGCCATGAAAAATAACCGCGTATCAATAGATTTCACTGAGGAGCCTCTGACCTTCTGCGGGGAACATTTCATCAAATTCAGTGAAAATCCGTCTTCATACATCGCACTAATCTCAAGGCTGCGTCCTCACATCAAGAAGGCCGGAGCGTGAGCATGATCACCGTATGCTGATTACACCTTAATCTAATCTAATCCGGAGGCAGGGGGTCTGGATGTTATACGCCGGAGGCAGGGGGTCTGGGATGTTTATACGCCGGAGGCAGGGGGTCTGGGTGTTATACGCCGGAGGCAGGGGGTCTGGGTGTTAGACACCAGAGGCAGGGGGTCTGGATGTTGTACACCGGAGGCAGGGGGTCTGAATGTTATATGCCGGAGGCAGGGGGTCTGGGTGTTATACGCCGGAGGCGGGGGTCTGAATGTTATACGCCGGAAGCAGGGGGTCTGGGCGTTATACGCCGGAGGCAGGGGTCTGGGTGTTATACACCGGAGGCAGGGGTCTGGATGTTATACGCCGGAGGCAGGGGGTCTGGATGTTATACGCCGGAGGCAGGGGGTCTGGGTGTTATACGCCGGAGGCGGGGGTCTGAATGTTATACGCCGGAGGCAGGGGGTCTGGGTGTTAGACACCAGAGGCAGGGGGTCTGGATGTTGTACGCCGGAGGCAGGGGGTCTGGATGTTATATGCCGGAGGCAGGGGGTCTGGGTGTTATACGCCGGAGGCGGGGGTCTGAATGTTATACGCCGGAGGAGGGGGTCTGGGCGTTATACGCCGGAGGCAGGGGGTCTGGGTGTTATACACCGGAGGCAGGGGGTCTGGATGTTGTACACCGGAGGCAGGGGTCTGGATGTTTTACACCGGAGGCAGGGGGTCTGGATGTTATACGCCGGAGGCAGGGGGTCTGGATGTTGTACACCGGAGGCAGGGTGGTTACCTGGGGGTGGTTATACGCCGGAGGCAGGGGGTCTGGTGTTATACACCAGAGGCAGGGGTCTGGTGTTATACCCGGAGGCGGGGTCTGATGTTATACGCCGGAGGCAGGGGTCTGGATGTTATACGCCGGAGCAGGGGTCGGTTAGCCCAGAGGCGGGGTCTGGATGTTATACGCCGGAGGCAGGGGGTCTGGATGTTATACTGCCGGAGGCAGGGGGTCTGGGTGTTATACGCCGGAGGCGGGGGTCTGAATGTTATACGCCGGAGGCAGGGGGTCTGGTGTTATACGCCGGAGGCAGGGGGTCTGGTGTTAGACACCAGAGGCAGGGGGTCTGGATGTTATACACCCGGAGGCAGGGGGTCTGGATGTTATACCCGGAGGCAGGGGGTCTGGATGTTATACCCAGGGAGGCAGGGGGTCTGGATGTTATACACCGGAGGCAGGGGTGTGGGTGTTATACACTGGAGGCAGGGGGTCTGGATGTTATACACCGGAGGCAGGGGTCTGGATGTTATACACCGAGGAAGGGGTCTGGATGTTATACACGGAGGCAGGGGTCTGGATGTTATACACCTGGGGCGAGGGGGTGCATATTCTACAATGGGGGTAAGAGGCCGAATGTTGTACACCTGGGGCCGGGTGCTGGATTTTATATACCTGGGGTGAGAGGCCGGATGTTACACCCCGGGGGTGATCGCTAAAATGAGGGAGCAGAGGCAATCAGCTGAGCGCTGCCTTCCTCTGAGGAGGGAATAGTGGGAAATCAGTTGACAATGAGCGAAAGCTGCGCAGCGAGCTTGTTAGGCCGAGTATCAGCCGACATTATATTCTCTCTCTTGGGATGTGATTAGAGCAGAAAAAACAAGATCATGGGCCGCAAACTTGGCACAAAATAAGAAAAGCTTCATGGCTCCAAAATGGATTTGCATTTTATGGATCTCACAGGCAGAATTGCATTCTAGGACGGTATTATTCTTCGTACGTGTTGTACGACGCTATTTTTTAATGTATTGTAAGGCGGCATTATGGCATTATTCAGATGTATTGTACTGCGGTAGTATTATTTGTGTGTATTGTATGACGGCATTATTTTATATGCATTGTAATGCAGCATTATTTGGACACTAATATGGAAATGTTATCTCAGTACAACGAGGCGGTGTTGTTACATGGGCATTGTATGGCAGTACTATTTTTTCTTTTCATTTTGAAGGATCGGCAGCCCTATTATATACTACATCAGGCTGATGGTTTGGTATCTTAGATATTTGCAATTTTATATCACCCTTGCTGCAAATACCTCAATATTGTCCATAAGGCATTTGCTCACTGAGCCCTTCATTAACATCTTATGTACTAACTAATAGCAACAAACCAAAAAGGAAAGTAGGAAGAAAAGATTTCCAGTGGGTGTTAATAGAGAACGAATGTCCACGGTTTTAACGAGCAGAACAGTGAATGATTTGTGCCCTGAGCTTTGAATTAGGATTAAACTCGGGAACAAAACGCCGTTATCCTATTATAATCCCCTACAGATCTCGGGATCTGTGCGGCCGATCAGTGATGACACCGGCAGATCAGACACGGACGGCACAAGACTAATGAGGTCAGGACACAGACAAGTGGCCACCGCATCTCACGGAAAACCTAGGTCACATTATTAATGACACTCGAGTCCAATTAATGCAACTGAGAGGTCATAATAATGGAGAAACTGCGAAACCCAAATCCACAGGTCTACGGCATCCTGGTACTATCTGTGTACTACACAGATCCCATACCTTATATACAGTGCAGACTCCTCTGGGGATCCTAGTAATATCTGTGTATTATACAGCTCCTCTCTATACCTTATATACAGTGCAGACTCCTCTGGGGATCCTAGTAATATCTGTGTATTATACAGCTCCTCTCTATACCTTATATACAGAGCTGACACCTCTGGGGATCCTAGTAATATCTGTGTATTATACAGCTCCTCTCTATATCTTATATACAGAGCTGACACCTCTGGGGATCCTAGTAATATCTGTGTATTATACAGCTCCTCTCTATACCTTATATACAGTGCAGACTCCTCTGGGGATCCTAGTAATATCTGTGTATTATACAGCTCCTCTCTATACCTTATATACAGTGCAGACACCTCTGGGGATCCTAGTAATATCTGTGTATTATACAGCTCCTCTCTATACCTTATATACAGTGCAGACACCTCTGGGGATCCTAGTAATATCTGTGTATTATACAGCTCCTCTCTATACCTTATATACAGTGCAGACTCCTCTGGGGATCCTAGTAATATCTGTGTATTATACAGCTCCTCTCTATACCTTATATACAGTGCAGACACCTCTGGGGATCCTAGTAATATCTGTGTATTATACAGCTCCTCTCTGACCTTATATACAGTGCAGACTCCTCTGGGGATCCTAGTAATATCTGTGTATTGTACAGCTCCTCTCTGTACATTATATACAGAGCAGACACCTCTGGGGATCCTAGTAATATCTGTGTATTATACAGCTCCTCTCTATACCTTATATACAGAGCAGACACCTCTGGGGATCCTAGTAATATCTGTGTATTATACAGCTCCTCTCTATACCTTATATACAGAGCAGACACCTCTGGGGATCCTAGTAATATCTGTGTATTATACAGCTCCTCTCTATATCTTATATACAGAGCTGACACCTCTGGGGATCCTAGTAATATCTGTGTATTATACAGCTCCTCTCTATACCTTATATACAGTGCAGACACCTCTGGGGATCCTAGTATTATCTGTGTATTATACAGCTCCTCTCTATACCTTATATACAGTGCAGACTCCTCTGGGGATCCTAGTAATATATGTGTATTATACAGCTCCTCTCTGTACCTTATATACAGTGCAGACTCCTCTGGGGATCCTAGTAATATCTGTGTATTATACAGCTCCTCTCTATACCTTATATACAGTGCAGACACTTCTGGGGATCCTAGTAATATCTGTGTATTATACAGCTCCTCTCTATACCTTATATACAGTGCAGACACCTCTGGGGATCCTAGTAATATCTGTGTATTATACAGCTCCTCTCTGACCTTATATACAGTGCAGACTCCTCTGGGGATCCTAGTAATATCTGTGTATTATACAGCTCCTCTCTATATCTTATACAGTGCCTACAAGTAGTATTCAACCCCCTGCAGATTTAGCTGGTTTGATAAGATGCAAATAAGTTAGAGCCTTCAAACTGCAAACGAGAGTAGGATTTATTAACAGAAGCATAAATCTTACAAAACAAAAAGTTATGTTGCTCAGTTGAATTTTAATAAATTTTAAACATAAAAGTGTGGGTCAATTATTATACAACCCCTATGTTTAATATTTCGTGGAATAACCCTTGTTTGCAATTACAGCTAATAATCGTCTTTTATAAGACCTGATCAGGCCGGCACAGGTCTGTGGAGTTATCTTGGCCCACTCCTCCATGCAGATCTTCTCCAAGTTATCTAGGTTCTTTGGGTGTCTCATGTGGACTTTAATCTTGAGCTCCTTCCACAAGTTTTCAATTGGGTTAAGGTCAGGAGACTAACTAGGCCACTCCAACACCTTGACTTTTTCCCTCTTGAACCAGGCCTTGGTTTTCTTGGCTGTGTGCTTTGGGTCGTTGTCTTGTTGGAAGATGAAATTACGACCCATCTTAAGATCCTTGATGGAGGAGCGGAGGTTCTTGGCCAAAATCTCCAGGTAAGCCGTGCTATCCATCCTCCCATGGATGCGGACCAGATGGCCAGGCCCCTTGGCTGAGAAACAGCCCCACAACATGATGCTGCCACCACCATGCTTGACTGTAGGGATGGTATTCTTGGGGTCGTATGCAGTGCCATCCAGTCTCCAAACGTCACGTGTGTGGTTGGCACCAAAGATCTTGATCTTGGTCTCATCAGACCATAGAACCTTGAACCAGTCTGTCTCAGAGTCCTCCAAGTGATCATGAGCAAACTGTAGATGAGCCTTGACATGACGCTTTGAAAGTAAAGGTACCTTACGGGCTCGTCTGGAACGGAGACCATTGCGGTGGAGTACGTTACTTATGGTATTGACTGAAACCAATGTCCCCACTGCCATGAGATCTTCCCGGAGCTCCTTCCTTGTTGTCCTTGGGTTAGCCTTGACTCTTCGGACAAGCCTGGCCTCGGCACGGGAGGAAACTTTCAAAGGCTGTCCAGGCCGTGGAAGGCTAACAGTAGTTCCATAAGCCTTCCACTTACGGATGATGCTCCCAACAGTGGAGACAGGTAGGGCCAACTCCTTGGAAAGGGTTTTGTACCCCTTGCCAGCCTTGTGACCCTCCACGATCTTGTCTCTGATGGCCTTGGAATGCTCCTTTGTCTTTCCCATGTTGACCATGTATGAGTGCTGTTCACAAGTTTGGGGAGGGTCTTAAATAGTCAGAAAAGGCTGGCAAAAGAGATCATTAATCCACACATGTGAAGCTCATTATTCTTGGTGCCTGAACTACTTGTTAATACTTTAGGGGGACCAAACAGAATTCTTGTGGTTTGAGGGGTTGAATAATAAATGACACTCTGAATTAACTTTTAACGTTTTTTTAAAAAAAAAAAAAATAATTAAAACAAAAATTTTTGCTGCAGTGCATTTCCCACTTCCAGGCTGATCTACAGTACAAATGTCACAATGCCAAGTTAATTCCGCATGTGTCAACCAGCTAAATCTGCAGGGGGTTGAATACTACTTGTAGGCACTGTATACAGAGCTGACACCTCTGGGGATCCTAGTAATATCTGTGTATTATACAGCTCCTCACTATACCTTATATACAGTGCAGACACCTCTGGGGATCCTAGTAATATCTGTGTATTATACAACTCCTCTCTATACCTTATATACAGTGCAGAGA
>JARQOD010014316.1:0-10231 GCA_033576555.1 Oophaga sylvatica
TAGGGGGGGAAAAATTTAAATTTAAATTTCCCTTTAAAAAAATATGGAAAAATTGTGGTTTTTTTTGGGGGGGTAAAAAAAAAAAAATAATTTTATTTTTCCAATTATAGGTAAAATTTTGGCATTTTGGGGCCATAAAAAATTTTGTTTAAAGATATTGGTTTTTAAATATGGGTTCCCCTTTTGGGATTAAAAAATTTTTTAGTTAAAAACCCCCCACCGCCAAACCCCATTTAAATTAAACCCTTATTAGCCTTTTTAAAAAACCGCCCCCAAAAACCCCCCTAGGGCCTTTAAATAATAAAAGAAACCCTTTAAAAAAATTCCCCAAAATTTTAAAATAATGGGAGAAACGCCAAACCCCCTCCTTTTAAAAAAAATTTTTTAACTTTTTAGAAAAATTGAACCCCTCTAACCCCTTTTTATTAACCATCAAATTTTTAAATTTTTTTTTTAAAACCCCTTCATTAAAAAAACCCCTACCCAACCCAAACCCCAAAAAACAAAAAACTTTTCTCCAAAACCGATTTTTTTAAAACCCCCGGGTTTTAAAAAAAAACCCAGATTTTGGGCCACCAAAAAATCCCTAAAACCCTTTTTAATTAAAAAAAACCTAAAATTTTCAAAAAAAAAACGAAAAACTTATGGGGGGCAACTGAATTCCAATTCCAATTTTCCCCCCCCGGAAATTCCCAAAAACCTGCAAAACCAAATTTTTTTTTTCCCCAACCCCCCCCAAAAAATTTTTCCCTTTACCCTCAACGATGGGGCACCAACTGTTAAACCTCCCCCCAACCCCCAAAAACACTCACCCCCCTCTCCCGCGGGAAAATCCCATTGAATTTTTGGGTTTGGGCTTCCCCCCGGGGGGGGGGGGGGGGGGGGGGGGGGGGGGGGAAAAAACCCCGGGGTTTGGCTGTGTGATTTAAAAAGGGGGTTACCCGGTCTCCCCCCCCCTTCCCGGGGCCCCCTTAAAGGGCCCTATCTCCATTAACCCTTAGGGCCCCCCCCCCCGGGGTTTTAAAACAGCTTTGTAATACATCTTAGGGGGAAAAATTTTTTTTTCCCCTCCAGAAAAGCGCAAGTCCTTTCCCCAAACAGTCCCATAGGGGGAAAATTTTTTACCACCCACCACATTTTTTAGTCTCCCATGGGGTGGGCAAAACAAACCCGATTGGTATCTCTGAGGTCCCCATCCGGGTTTTTAATTTGCCTTGCCAGGTAGTCGACTAGGCAGCTCACCTTCCCCCTTCCGCATTGCAGCGCACTGTGTGGTTTACTGCAAAGCACTCCAATGGCTTTAAAGGGGTCACACATTTTGGGGGGAAATAAACGTCCCTCGAAACGACCCGGCACTGCCCACAAGCCAAAAAAAAGAGAACATTTAGTTTGTTTTTTAAAAAAAAAAAAATATTTTTTTTTTCATTTTAAAATTACAAAAAAAAAAAGGGGCGATTCAAAAAGGGGCACCCGCATTTTTTAAACTTATAGAAAACCCCTTTTGCAGGACACAGTTTGAAACACCTTTGTACCAGATAAGATTTTTCAACTTGTTTAAGGTTTTTTTTCCCCCATTCACCTTGGAAAATTCCTCCATTCTGTAGATTTTTTGGTTGCTTGCATGCTCCAATTTGAGGTCGGCCACAGTTTTTCCAATGATGTTCAATCTTAACAATTAGGCCTACAACTTAATTTCATCAACACCTTGTTTACTGTTCACAATTACAGTAATTTTGATCAGGGTTCCCAAACTTTTGACACCCACGTGGGCCAAAAAAACTCATTTTTTTTACCGTAGGGAAACTTTTTACGTACCAAAAAAAGTTTGGGGTTTTTTTGCTATGAACGATCTGATTTTTCCGTTTTTCTTCCAGATTGTTTTGGGAATCAAGTGGCCCTGACCTTCCCGTGGTGCCCAAACCTTTGCCGCGTGTGCGCAAAATCCCCTAGGCCCTAAAAAGCAGTGTGGGATCCGGTATTTCACTTGAGATTGTGATCAAAAACAGCCGAGACCAGATGTGTGATGGAGAATGGAGACCGGAGAGGTGATGGTAGGGTGAGTTTTAAGACATTTATTTTTTTTTACATTTAGTTTTTTTATCCTGGAACAGTAAGACCCAGATATAAAAAAAGGGGCAAAACCACTGAAAATTAAATTTTCTGGGAAAAAAACGTGCAACAGCAATATAATTTTTTTCCTAACCACCGTCCTACTACTTCTTTTTAAAAAATTTCAGTAAATACAACATAAAGAATTTAACAGTTAAAATGCGACCTAAAATAAATTAGTAATAAAAAGGGGCAAAAAAATTTCAGTAAGAGGTTCCCCTCTCCGCCCAGGTTTTTTATGTTCATTTTAGTTTTTTTGCAAACCTCCTTCATTAAGGTGGAATTCACAGAGCAAATCTAACATTTCAAAGCCACTACCTGAAGGGTGCACATAAAATGGGTAATTCAGCTGACATTTGTCGATCATACCATAAGGCCCACACAAAATTTTCAACACATATTCAATCTAAAAGAAGGAGATGCATTTAAGGAGTTATATGTAAAAGAAAATAATTAGCATAATCTAAAATTTTCCCCTGCCCTAAAAAAACATGTCGTTAAAATAGCAAAAATTTTAAAAATTAAATAAATAATAAAAATGGTTTTTAAATATTATTAATACTTATTATTTTTTTTAAAATAATAATAAAAATAAAATAAAATAATTACAATATTAAAAAAAGAATCATTAAAAAAAAAAAAAATAATAAAAATAATAAAAATAAAAAAAAGTAAAAAAACAATAAACATTATTTTTATTATATTAAACGTATTTTTATTATTATTTTTAATGATTTTAAATAATAATAAAATAATAAAAAAAAAAATAATAAAAATAATAAAGGGTTTTTAAATTTTTTATTTTTAACAAAATATTAAATTTAATAAAATAAAAAATGAATAAAAAATTTTAATAATAATATCTTCTTTATTTTTATTAGGCATTTTTTTTAAGCCAGATATTTAAATTTATTTTTAGGCCAAGGTTTTAGACAACTTTTTTTCCCACGCCAGCATTCACTTCAATCCAAATTTTTTAACGTGGCATTGTAAACTGCTGCCTAGAAACATTCCCAAAAAATTTTCATTGATAAGAATTCCATCACGCGAAAATTCTACGGGGTTACAGTGCCAACAGCGGGCATCATGAGAATTACCGCCTTAAAAGCCCACAAGACCGAAGCCGACGTAAATTCAAACACTGGTTTACGCATTACCTAATTAAAATTACAATTTTCCCTTTGTGTCCCCCTGGACGATTTTTTTTTTTTTAGAACGAACAAAAATGCGTTACAAATATTTTTTAAAGAAAAATTTACTGTCAGAGGGGACCAAAAAAAAACCCACAAAAAAAAAATAACATTTTTTAATTCTTTTTTTAATTCCAAGCAAATACCACCCAAAAAAATATAATTCCCTAAACATGGGTAAGTAAAAAAAAAAATACAAAAAGCTTTTTTTTAAGAAAAAAAAAAAAAAACATGCAATATCAATTTTTTTCCCCCTTTTTCTTTTCAAAACGAAGTCATGAGCATCTAAAAATTTTCCGGAAACCGAACCCGGGGCACACACCCGGACCTATAAAAAGGAAAAAAAATAAAATAATTGGATGTGAGGGCGAAGCTGCGATGGTTGATAACGCAGATCTAATTTTTTTTTTTTCGTCTGACCAAAAACGAAGACGCCAAGGGTAAGGAGGGAAAACACATTTTTGCAGCGAAACTGGGGAACACAGGTTTTAAAAAGCAAAAAAAGAAAAAAGCGAAACCCCCCCAAAAGAGGGAACGTAGCGACCAAAACCATATGCTGACTCTTACTTGTCCCAAGAAAAAAATATGTTTTTGTGGATCAATGAATTCCATGCTAAATTTAGGGACGTCATCCTATGAAAATGGCACCTTTCTATGACTAATTTAAAAATAAAAAATGGATTGCACAAGTTTTTAATTTTTTAATCTCCAGGTTTTTTAAAAATAAAACTCTTTGCCTGAAAGGGAGAAAAAAAAAAGGGAAAAATCTCCCCCATTTTTATTTTTCATTTAAATTTTAGGATAAAAAAAAAAAAAACAGGGAGAAGATGCGTTTTGTGCCATTTAAAAAACAGCCGGGCGTTACTGCGGGAAAACGCAAAATAAAAAGGAGTCGTTATTTCTTTTTAAAACGATTTTTTCACAGCGCAAGCAGGCTTAAGAGGGCCCCAAAAAGGGGTTAATTTATTGCCCAAAAACTGCAGCCAAAAAGATGACGCTTTTAAATACAGCTCCCATTTAACCCCGCGGAAGACAAAAAACCAAAAAAAATTAAAAAAAAAAAAACCCCTGTGACCAAGGGCATTACTTCCGATTCCGGTAATATTTTTTAAACTGGGGGAAAAATTTTTTTAAAAAACGATGGAAGTAAAGACTATACGAAATAACATTAAAAAATATAGAAAAATACAATAAAAGACTAAAGAAATGAATAGGAAAATGTAATCCGTACCGTTTTTAGCCATAAAAAGCTCGAAACTTGCATTTGTTACCACTTTTCATTTACCTTTAAAAGGATAAACCACGAACCTCAATCTAAATTTTTTTTTAAAGAAATGAATACATTCAATAAAATGCAAAAAAAAACTTTTTTATTCCACAGGGGGACATTTTTAATAAAAAAAACCCTGAAAACAATTGCAAGTTTAAAACAATCCAAAATCTTTTTTACCAATGGATAAAAATTTGCAATGTTTTAAGACCCAACGTATTGTAAATCCTCACTCTTTTCTTAAAATGAGATTTTTAACCTACAGATTTTTTAAGCATAAATTTTGCACATACCACAACTAACAAGAAAAAATGTTTTTCAAACAAAACAGGGGTTCTTAAACACCGCCCAGCGTCTTTTTAATTTTAGCACAGAAATATATTTATCTAGTTTTTTTTTTCCTACCCCTTGTCCAACACCCCCCGACACTGTTAGTAGTTTACTTCAAAGACAAGACATAAAAAAACTGTGGGGGGGGGGTTGCTTTCAGCTCGCCTCAAAAACTTCTGAGTGCACACTCGCAGAATAAACAAAGTAACACACTGAATTAGGTCCTTTTCCTACTAATCTTCTCTCGGTGAGACAAAACAACTTGGACAATTCCCTTTAACCCATTTATACATTAGACAATATTCCGCCATGTGACCGGGGCCAAGTTGACCAGAAGGGATCTTTACTCAACATCGCCCGCCCATGGGGGTTTCGTGGCCCGCAGAAAACCGGAAGCCGGCACAAGGGCTGACAACCCCTCCCTTTGGACGAGACCCAGGGGAAAGCCCGGGGGTCCAATCTTCCATGGTGAGTGGATGCGTCAGATAATCCGGGCCCAGACTAAAAAAACTTGCTGACAGCACATGCATATCACAATCCCTGTCATGCAGCTCGACAGCTTTCAAAGGAAAGCAGATGCTGTTTCACGCTGCAAAAGAAGCAATCACCTGAAAAAATGATTGTCCCTTTGGGGAAAAAGAAAAAACTTGGGAAAAATTTAAAAAAAAAAAAAAAAAGAAAAAAAATAAAAAAAAAAATAAAAAAAAATCTATATATTTTCTATCCAAAATAAATTTGAAAAAAAAAATAAACAATAAAAGGCACATATTTGGTATCGCCGCACCGAAACACCCGACCTATAATATTGTCCCCCAGTTAACCCCCTTTTTTGAAAAAGCTAAAAAAACAAGGCAAAAAACAATCTATTAAACATTCCCTTTTAACAAAAAGGGAAAAACAGCGACCAAAAAAACGGGATAAAAAAACATGACCGCGAAAACAAAAACTTTTCCCGCCAAAAATAGCTCCCCAAAAACCCATCACAAAAAAAAAAAAATTTAGCTCCAAAAAATACACACCAAAAATGGGAATAACCCCCCAAAAAAAAAATTGAGATTCTGATTTTGCACACGCTCCCCAAAAATCAGAAAGAAAGCAATCAAAAAAAATCATGTTCCCGAAAACATACCAAAAAAAACACAACTTACCCACAAAAAACAAGACCCCATACCTGTGGGGTTAAAAAAATGAAAAAAATTTTAGCTCCAAAAATTTTGGGGATGCAAAAAACAAATTTTTTTCATTAAAAAACTTCTTTACGTGTACCGCTGCCCCAAACATTTCACACATTCTGAATTTTTCCCTACGGAGATGCCCGGTCTGTGTTTGCATACGGGCACATTTATGGGATGCATTTGGGGCAATCCACACACACGGGGCCCCGGGGGGAACGTTCGTAACCGTTCCCGAAATGGGGCTGAACATGGCCTAACATTTTCCCCCCCTCTGCCGCGACGGGGCGACAGTAGAATGATAAGATTTCAAAAAAGTATAAAAGGACAAAAGGGAGCATTGATGGGACATACTCCCACAGTCCACCACTGCCGCGCTAAAACAGTGAAACAGGAAGGGTGATGGGAGTATTTATCAGCCCGCCTCGCATAAAAAAAAAATAAACAAACCAAGTGGTTCCCCTTAAATTTCTAAAAACGCCGGGAAAACTCATAGCGGGGGGCGCAATCCCAGTTTTCACAAGGGGTTTTTTCAGGAAAGAGGGTTCCCCATCTGCTTTTTTAAAAATTTAATTATAAAAAATTAAATAAGGGCAGGGGTCACCTCTTTTTTTGACAACCACCTTTGCTAAAGCTCCCACGGGGGCGGGTATATCAGCGAAAGGGGCTATGGAAACCCCCCCAGCCAAAAAAACAGCCCCAGCTCCCCAAAAAAGGCACTCAAATAGATGTCCCAATTCTGACGCTTTGGGCCCGGCTCACCCCCACTTGCCCTGTAGCAGGGAAATTTGGGGGAATATTGTGGATTTTTTTTTATCGTCAGGTGAAAAAAGCCACGGCTTAGAAATGCAGAAGTGCCCCCTAAAGACACTTATCCTTTACAATCATAAATTGTTTTGAATAAAACACGTAAAAAATAAACCTTAATTAAAAAATGACCAGACTCCTTTTTTATTCTAATTAAACCATACTGCAACCTCACCATTCCACCAAGCCCCGATCCCTGAATGAAAAAAAACAAATACCATACCTTCCATTTTTCGTCCCACGCCTAACCAAAGCTGAGGGAAAATTTATTTTCAACCGGTGGGGGTCAAGATAGACCGTCCACCTGAAACCACTGTGAAAAAGCTGGTGGGAACGCGCGTCAGTAACGGGGGGTCGTCTGGGGTCACGGGGCCCATTCCCGCCGGACGGCGCGGGAGATCCGGGGTCACTTATAAAATTCACATCCCAAAAAAACAAAATTTATTCCAAAAAGGGCATTTGCGGGCTTTGCTACTCAAAGGGCAACTAGATAAGTTCCTTGGGGAATTAAAACGTTTGGGGCCATCGGGGGCTCCCCAAACAAGACAAATCCCGCAGACCAGTCCACAAAGTCAGCTTTCCAAAAATTTCACTACTTTCTTCCGACCCCCGACGTGGCCAAAACATTTTTCTCCCACATAGGGAGAAACACCGTACCAGCAAAAAAAGGACAACAATTTTTGGGTTGTAAAATTTCTCCTGTTACCATTGGGAAAATTAAAAATTGGGGACTAAAAGAAAATTTTGGGAAAAAAATGATTTTTTTTTTCCCCGGCCGGGCCCTTATAAAATTTAGTGAAACCTTGGGAGTTCAAAAGGCCCCACACACAAATAGTTCATTGGTGGTCCTTTTTTTAAAAAAAATGGGTGCTTTGGGGTTTCCACTTTTTAGGCACTCAAGGGCCTCCAAACGTGACATGGGTCCGATCTAAATTTTGCTTTTGAAAAAGTCAAAGGCACCCTTTCCCTCAAGTTTTTCCCATGGCCCAAAACAAAATTTTAACCCCACAAAGGATATCAGCGTACTCAAACAGATTGCAAAATAACTTTTGGTGCCCCAATTTCTCCGTTACCTGGGAAAATAAAAAACGGAATGAAAAAACATTTTTGTTGAAAAAATAAATTTTATTAAATTTAGGCTCTATTATAAACTTCGTGAACCTTTTGGGGGTTCAAAGTCTCACCACCCCTTTTTCATTACTTGCGGGGCAGTCTATTTTTTCCAAAAATGGTATCTTTTTGGGGGGGTTTTCCCCCCTTTTAGGAAACGAGGCTCTCCAAACCGACAGGTGCCCAAACCAATTTTCAGCCAATTTTGCTTTGAAAAACAACGGGATCCTTCTCTTCCGACTCCCCATCCCCCAAACGAGTTTACCCCCACAAATAGGGATCAGCGTACTCGGGAAAATTGCATAAAATTTTTTTGGGGGCCCCAATTTTTAAAAATTTTTTCAAAATTTTTCATTTTTTCTAAAATAAATGCAAGTCAACAAATAAATTTTTCCACAACATAATACAATATTCACAGAAACATTGTCATAATCCTGGGGCCCAGGAACGTTCCAAGTTTTCCTCAAAAGGGGAAAAGGTCAGAATTTTAAAAATTGGCCGCATCTAACTAATTTCACTATAAACTCGAAGGTGGGTTGCTACCTTCACGTCCATTTCCTCAGAACAAGCAGAAAAATCCCAAAAAAGGGTGTTTCTAGTCCCACCTTGAAAACTCTTTTTCAAAAGAAGCCACAAAAAGGACAATTATTTCTTTTTAAAAATAACACGCACCTCAAAGAAGGCACACTCTTTAAAAATGAAAAATACAAGAGGGGAAATTTTTCACTAAAATGTAAAAAAAAAGTGTACAGTGCAAGACAAGATCAAAAAAAAACTAACCATGTATGGGACAGTGTTTTGGGGAAGAGACCCAGAAGCAGTAAGGGAAACAGCCAACTTTCAAATGGGACGAAAATTAAAATGTAAATAAATGATGAAGTGAACGGCGTCTTAAAGGGAAAATGTCCCCCGAAAATACTTTTTTAAAATAAGCACCCCAGATCTCACATCCTGGGAAAGAACATACAGATTTAAAATGGGCCAATGAGTGTTCAAACCCACAAGAAAATAATTTCCCATTTATTTTAAGACTACCCAGATATACGTCGCCAAACCCCTTACAGTAAGGAAAAGTTTCCCCAAAAACTTGAAGAATACTTGCTGTAGTGTTAACAAATTTTAAGAATGCCAAAAACCCCCCTTGCAGTAAGGAAATGAATATACAATGGAAGGTGCAAACCATTTTGAAAAAGTGAAACATTTCCAGACTACCAAACCCTCAGAACAAAACGCATGCAGAAGAAAAAGAAACTTTTTGTGAAAGTGGGAAAAAGAAGTTTTTTGTGCAATCACCACAATTATTGATAGAACCATTATACACTTGCTAACTCAAAACAGACGCCAGTAAACCACAAATAAAACTACATATGAGCAAGGACTGTGAAACCCCTAACCTGAAGCACCTCAGGAATTTGAAAGAAATATTTTTAAAGAAGTTCCCAAAGAAAAACTTCCAAGGGGAATACACGCAAAGCATGGACCCGGGGGTGGGCTAAGCAAAATCAAAAAGGGTACTGAATCCTGCCCCAGAGACCAACACAGAACAAACACAGAGATTATTTATTATAAAACTCTTATCGCCAAATTTTATGAAATTACATCATTATCAACCTAAGAAGCAAGAAAAGAATCTCAATCACCAAACCCAACACCGAAAAGGAATACACCAAGTGTGGAAAAGCCTGAACCCCGAAGGGGACACAGAAAAACCCAAATAACTTCCATCAGGGGGAGCAAAAGGCCAAACAAAGGGATCCCAGCAACACCTTTGTATAGGGAAGCACTAAATAAACAATTTGGAATGCAAACCAAAAGGGGCCCAACGCCAAGGGACCCACCTACTTTAAATTTTTAAGGAAAGTTTTTCTACCCATTGAATTACAGAAAAGCATGAGGACTTTTTACAACAACCACAACCGCCAGAATCACAGCCCAGTCGGATTCCCCCCTGCCGACATGTAAGCAAGCCACCCAAAGAACTGGAAAGCAATTAAAGAATTTTCAAATCAAAGAAACCAAAGGATAAATCTTAAATATCTGCATCAGAATCTCACTCTCAAGGGTTTTAGGACAATTTTGGGGGGAGCAAATATCGAAACAAAAATGGTTACATGTTCAAAATTTGGATAAAAAAAAAATTTTTCCACAAAAACAAAAGTCAGCATTTTCTTTTACGAGGAAGAAAAAAAGCTCTGCTTTTGCAAATCAAGAAATAAAAAGGTTGAAACAACTTTGAAATTTCG
>JARQOD010014317.1:0-10230 GCA_033576555.1 Oophaga sylvatica
CCCCTCTCGGGGCTTTTATTATCTCCCCCCAACTCGCGGTTGTCTTTTGGGTTTTAGAAATAGGGGGGAGCCCACCATTTTTTTTTAAAAAATTAACACCTCTATATTTTAATACATGTCATTAATTTGTGACACAAATATATATATTATATTTTTATAGTAAAACATTTTTACATAGTAAAAAAAGCCGCTAATTCAATTGCCTTTTGTGAAATTAAGCCCCACATAAAAGGGACACATGTTTACATGAGTTAACCATGTCATTTCAGGTTTTGATATTGGTTTTCACCTAACAATTCAGAGTGTAGTGTGAAAAATTTCACACATGTGGGGTTTTAATTTAAAGGGTAAATTCTGCAAAAAAAGCGTTTTTTTACAACAAATTTTACACCTTAATTAACCCCTACTGTGTGAAATTTTGCACACATAAACTCATGTAATTTTTTAGTGAAAACCATTATAAAACTACATAAATGACAGGGTTTAACTTATGTAAACCAGTATCATTTCATGTCGGGGTTCTGTTTTTCACAAAACCGGCTTCCGGAAATTTGAATCAGGGCTATTTTCTATGTGAAGTGTATGAACTATAAATAATGAAAATTATATAAATAATATATATAAATATATATGCCCCAAAAATGACATATATATTAATGAATTCTATGTGTTATCTGTGTTTTTACAAGGAAAAAAGGGGTTTTTTTTAATTACGATATTTCTGTCCCATTGATTTGCATTGGTTTCCATATCGGCGGGATACCCATACTTTTTGGTATCGGCCGATCCAATCTATCCGATATTTTTGGGTATCGGGCAGTATCGCTCAACACTTTGATGAGGAGCACAGCAGGCTTCGGGGCCCACAGTCCAACCCCCCCAACTCGCCTTGGGGAAAAAGACCAAAGATGTATAACTGCAAAAAGAAACCAACAAGACTGTGCCAGGGTTTTGATACATTTAATACCCCGGCCCCCGCCTTGATCACTTTATTTTAAACCATGAACCCAGGGTTCGGAGGATGCCGTAAGTGTGGAATTCATTCGTAAGGAAGCCCTGGGTATGCTTTGAGGAAACTGGAGATACAAACTTTTGTTGTCATAAAGGGGAACCTCTTACTTTGTGTCTGTGTTTAAAGACATGCTAAGGACGTCTCCGATAAGTGGGGAGGGTGATCAGAAACCTATCACATCTGGGTTAAATTTCCCTTCATGACTCAGCCAATTTTTTCCTTAAAACATGGCCCTTTTTTGCAATTCTGACCAAATGTCCCTTTATGAGGGAATAACTCAGAACTTCAACGGGTCCAGCGATTCTCATCCGTTTTTCATGACAATTGGGCTTCTGTTATGGGAAATTTAGGGGGATAATTTTTGTGTTTTTTTGAAAAAAAAAGGAAATTCCAAAATTTTGAAAATTTTGCAATTTTCAAATTTTGAAATTTTTTTTCTGTTAAAAACCAAAAGTTATGTGACACAAAAAGTTAAAAAATAACATTTTCCCACAGTCTACTTTACATCGGGAAAAAATTTGGAAAAAAAAATTGTTTTTTTTTTTAGGAATTATAAGGGTTAAAAGTTGACCCCGATTCTCATTTTTTACAACAAAATTTACAAAACCATTTTTTTTTGGGACTACCTCAATTTGAAGTCACTTTGAGGGGGCAATGGGGAAAATACCAAAAGTGACACCCCTTTTTAAAAACTGCACCCCCAGCTACTCAAAAAAACATTTAAAAGATTATTACCCTTCAGGTGCTTCACAGGAACTAAAGCAACAAGGAAGAAAAAAAAAAGGGCATTTTAATTTTTTCCAACAAAAATTTTTTTTTTGCACCAATTTTTTTTATTTTTCCTGGGGAAAGGGTAAAATGGGGTCCCAAAAATTTGTTGGGCAATTTCTCCCGGGACACCAATACCTCATTTGGGCATAAACCACGTTTGGGGGCACGGGAGGGTCAGAAGGGAGGAGCGCCATTTTATTTTTGAATGGGAAAAAATGCTGGAAAATTTACGGTGCCATGCGCATTTGGGGATCCCTTGTGCCTAAACATTGGGGCTCCCCACAAGTACCCAATTTTGGGAAAAAGACCCCCCCCCCGGAACTTACTGATGCATAGTGGCACTTGAACCCCCCCGGTCTTCACAAATTGATTTTTTAAAAAAAAAAAAAAAAAACTTTTTTTTCCCCCAAAAATTTTTTTGCCTCAGTTTTTTTAATTTTTACAGGGGAAAAGGATAAAATAGATCCTTACATTTGTTGGGCAACTTTTCCGAGTACACCGATACCCCATAGTGGTCATAAAACCCCGTTTTTGGGGGCACGGGGAGGGCCCAGAAGGAAGAGCCCCCTTTTTCTTTTTGAAAGGAAAATTAGCTCTAACGTAGCGGGGCACCCTACGCGTTTTTGGGGAGCCCCTGGTGCCTAAAAAGGAAAAATCCCCACAAGTGACACCATTTTTGGGAAAATAGACCCCTTAAGGAAAATTATTAGGTGGGTTTTGGCACTCTGAACCCCCCCAAGAGCTTTACAGAAGTTTTAAAAACGGAGCTGAAAATAAAAAAAATATTTTTTCCTCAAAAAATTATTTTTTTAGCGCTAATTTTTTATTTTCACAAGGGTAACAGGAAAATGGACCAAAAATTTGTTGTGCAAATTGTTCTCAGTAATCGCCCCCCCCATAGTGGGGGAGGAACCTTTGTTTTTGGTGCATGGGAGACCAAAAGGAAAGAGGCCATTATGGGAAAGCAGACTTGATGGGAATTTCTGCGGCGTCCTTTGAGTTTCAGAGCCCCCCTTGCCTAAACAGTAAAACGCCCCCAAAAATGACCCCATTTTAAAAAGGCCCCCCCAAAGGGCTTATCAGTGTGAGGGGGTAGTTTGAGCATTTCCCAACCGCAATATCGGTATCGGCCCATTGCGTATCAGAAATTCGAACTATTTCCCATATTTTTTTTTATTGTATACCGGAATCGGAAGTTTCCCCCTAATTCTTGGGGGCAAGTGATTTATCAGCCAATGAGGGAAACCTAAGAAGTGTGGGGACATCCGTACGCTGCGGGCACAAATAATGGCATGGCTGTGATTGGTGCTGAAATGATGTCGAATGCACTATAAAAAAGGGGCCCCGCCATTTTAGCGTCACGTGCTGTGAACCCGTAGGGCAGAACGCTGCTCTGCGCTCTGAGGGGGCAGTTTGAGATTTGGGTTTGTGTACGTGCTTACAGGGATTTTTTCCAAAACCCGTGTAAACTTCCTTTTTCCTTGCAGTGTTGTTTTAACAGCGCTGTGCAAGGTGTGTGTGGAGAGTGCAGGGGACGCTGCAGTTTTCTCTGCATCCACCGCTTTTGTGGCTCTGCACGCGTCCTCCCTGATTTTGGGAATTGGGGCAGCCCATTCAATTGAAATTAACATGACAAGTGTGACGCGCTTCCCTCCGTATACAATACATTGGTTGCAAAAACTATAGAAGTACAGAAAAAAGCCCTTTTCCCGCTATGAAATTTTGTTTCATGTTCCCTGAGCTGTGAGCTTTTCATTTTTTTTATGCAGATTACCTCCCTTATTTTTTCAAACCCCTGCTGGTTGTATCTGCTGGCGTGTGTCACGCCCCATCCTTTAAATTTTCTTAATTGGGGTGCTCCCTTATATTTTAAAAAAACTAATCTATTTTGGGGCCCCCCTTCCATCCTATACAAAAAATTGGTTGCAAAACTAAAAAATACACAAAGGGGGCCCTTTTCAGCTAGGAAAATTGTGTTTCAGATTCCGTAGTCTGGACTTTTATTTTTTGATGCGATTACGCTCCAGTTAGTTCTTCAAAAACTGCTGGTTTTAGTCTCTGAGGTGTGTCACTGCCTCATCCTTCAAAATTTTTTTTCTAATTGGGGGCGCTACATTATTTTTAAAAAAAAACAATCTTTAGGTGACGCGTTCCCCAAACAAAACATTGTTGCAACACTATAGAATACACAAAGGGGGCCCTTTTTCAGCTAGTGAACAGTTGGTTTCAGTGTTTTACTGTAGTCTGGAATTTTCTTTTTTTTGATGCAATTACGCCCCATTTAGTTTTTCACCACGCTGGTTGTAGTCTCTGACGTGTGTCATGCCTCATCCTTCAAATTTTTCCTTAATGGTGCTGCCCCATTATTTTTTAAAAAAATCTAATCATTGGGTGACCGCTTCCACCTATACAGTACAGGGTTGCAAACAATAGAAGTACACAAGGGGCCCTTTTTAAAAACTATGAACGTTGTGTTTTGGGGAAGGGGTTTGAGTAAAGTTCTGACAACCCTCCTCGGGGGTACAAGCGTACAGTGAGGATTGGAAGACGGGGAATCAGGTTTTCTGATTGGTCTTTTTTTAAAGGGAAAATCATTTTCCCTGGGGGTTCCCGGTGAAATTGTTCTTCTAAAATTCCTTCTTTTCCCTTTTCCCTTGTAGCCTGCGGGTTTCTTTTTCTGCTCTCCTGTATCAGATAAACAATTTCTTCTTTGTGTTTTTGCTATATTTTTGCATTGGTCCTCCTTTTTGGGGGGGCCTTCGGGGTCCCCCCGGGGCTTTTGCCTCTCAGTTCGTTCACCCTGTTTTTTGTACTTTTGTTTTTTTCCCATTTTTTTCAGTGGCTGTGTTCTGTTAACCAAGACTAATTTAGGGGGTAAGGTGTGTGATTCAGGGATTTTAAATTTGTAGAGTTGGGTTTTTTCAGGGTTTTCTGGGATTTCGTAATTTTCCCTTTTCCCTTTTCCCTTTTTTATTTTAAAAGTTTGGGCCCCCGCGTTTGCTCAACTATTTTTTTTCTGTGTCATATTTCTTCTTGTTAACCGCCATTACATGTTTGGGGCTTTTTATTATCTTTGGGGGCTCTACGGGGGAATGCTTTCCTATTTCTATCTTTTAGGGGTAGTTTGTTTTTCAGGCTTGACAGGGGTCTAGACCAAAGTGGAAACCTCCCGGCTGCCTTTTGTGGTGGTTTGTCAGGGAGCAATCTATAGTTCCAACGCTCTGGTGTATTTTCCTTTTTACCTGCACTCCTCAGCTACCGTAACATAACGAACACCGGCCATAAAAATTGTATGGACTCCGAAGGGAAAAAAAATTTTGAAGGAAGAAAATTGTCAAAATATTTTTTGTTTTTGTTTTTTTTTTTTTTTCCCTCTGTATCTCTGGGTGCTGGGGAGGATTTTTTTCTCCAATGGAGTTTGCACAGTTGTCTGGCCGTGTGGATCAGCTTGCCACTGGGGTTTTCAAGTATTGCTGCATATCTTGCTAGGTTGCCTTGTTGTGGAACCTAGATCCCCATGCCAGATTTGTTTTTAGGGGATCGAGCTAAGTTTCAGAATTTAAAAAATAATTGTAAATTGTTTTTTGCCTTAAAATCTAAGTCCTCAGGAAACGCAGCGCAGCAGGTTCAATTATCATCTCTCTCCCTGCGCGGCGACCTCAGGATTGGGCTTTTTCCCTGAACCTGGGGATCCTGTTTTGAGTGATGTTGATGCTTTTTCAGGCTTTGGGGTTTTTGTACGATGAGCCTAATGCACTGATCAAGCTGAAAAAGCCTTGTTTGGCATTAAATCAGGGGCTTGATGACGCTGAGTTATACTGTCAGAGATTCCGTAGGTGGGCAGTCCTGACCAAATGGAATGAGACGCTTTGGCGGCCCTTTTCCGGAAGGGTCTGTGGATAATGTAAAGGATGTTAAAGGTGGGATTCCCTGTCCCCTCTGGTCTCAATGAATTCAAAGTCATTGGGGATTCAAATTGACAGACGTTTGCGTGAGCGGAGAAGTAAAGCGTGGATGTGTTGCCTTGTGAGCCAGCTTTCTGACCCATGCAGTGTGAGGAGTGGTGTCTGGGGGACAGCGTCATGAGTTTCGAAGCGCAATGGGGTTTTGTTTCTACTGTGGTGATGCCTCTCATGCTATTTCAGTCTGCCTAAAACGGGGAAGACATTTTGCACGCTCAGTTTTTCTTGGTATGTTCAGACTAAGTTTTTATTAACTGTCCTCTGATATTCTCTCTGTCCTCATTTCTGCTCAGGCTTTCGTTGATTCGGAGCAGCTATTAACCTGATGGATTATGATTTTGCTAACGTGTGGGTTTCCCCTTTATACCCCTACAGAAGTCTATTCCTTTACTGGGGATCCCATTCTACCCCCTTTTTTTGAGAATAAACCCCAGTTCTCTACTCAGGTGATAATGAGGGTTTGAACCTGATCACCAGGAGTGCTGAAATTTTTGGTTTTTTATAATCTGCATGACATTATGTGCTGGGTTTCCCTTTGGGAAAAGTCTCATAATCCTGTTTTGGATTGGAAATCTGTGCTGTAACCAGTTGGGCGCCAATGTGTTAGTGCCAACACTCCTGTTTTTTCTGCCCCCCCCAGGCTGAGGAGTTCCTGACTTTTGTTTGATTTTTCTGATGTGTTTAGCGAAAGTAAATCTGCACCTTTCCTCCCCATAGGGGCTATGACTGCGCTATTGAATTAGTGCCGGGTAGAAAATTCCCTAAGGGTCGCCTTTTTAACTTGTCTGTACCTGAAAAATGACGCTATGCGGTCTTATATCAAGGAATCATTGGAGAAGGGTCATATCAGACCATCCTCTTCACCCTTAGGTGCCGGTTTTTTCTTTGTGGCCAAAAAAAAATGGTTCAATAGGCCGTGTATTGATTATCGTCTCTTGAACAATATTTTCTGTGAAATATCAATACCCCTTACCCTTGATTCTGACCTTTTTCCAGGGTGAAAAACGCTACTTTTGGGTTTTCTAAGCTTTACCTCAGGGGGCGTATAACCTTATTCGCATTAAGCACGGGGGTGGAATGGAAGACGGCATTTAACACCCCGAAGGGCATTTGAGTACCTAGTGATGCCCTTTGGGCTCACTAATGCTCCCCTTCCGTCTTCCAGTCCTTCATGAATGACATTTTCAGGGATTTTGTGGACAAGTTTCTGATTGTTTATTTGGATGATATCTTGATTTTTTCTAATGACTGGGACTCTCATGTGAAACATGTTTTGAACTGTATTTCCCGATTTGAGAGAGAATGCTCTGTATGTGAAGGGATCAAAGTGTCTTTTTGGCGTACAGAAGATCCATTTTTGGGGTTCATTTTGGCCCCACCCGTTATTGAAATGGGCCCGGTCAAGGTTCAGGCCATCTGTGATTGGGTCCAACCTACTTCAAAAAAGGCTCTTCAGAGATTTGGGTTTTGCCAATTTTATCGTAAATTTATTGGTAATTAACTCTGTTATTGTTAAACCATTAACTGATTTGACCAGAAAGGGTTCTGATGTGGTGAATTGGCCTCCTGAGGCAGTCTCTGCGTTTCAGGAACTTAAGCAGAGATTCACTTCTGCTCCTGTTCTACGGCCAGCCGGGTGTTTCTCTGCCAAATTTCCCGGTGGAGTTGATGCCTCTGAAATTGGGCAGGGGCCGTTTTGTCCCCAAAAAATCCAGAGACCCCTAAAAAAACCCTTGTGCCTTTTCTCTCGAAAATTTTTCCTACTGAACGTAATTTTAGTGGGGAATCGGGTATTGCCATGAAGTGGCTTTTTTAAGATGGGGACATTGGTGGGGGGAGCCAAACATCAGGTGGGGGTCCCTTTCAGACCATAAAATTGGTCATCGGAACTCCAAACACTCAATCCTAAAACAGAGGGGCCTGTTTTTTCACACGTTTTAATTTTGTGGTTTCCTTTTTTTTCCTGGGACTAAGAATTTAAGGCATCCCTCTCGAGGGGTTTCCTTGGGCTCTCCTGAGCTTCGATCCCTCTGTTTTTTTTTGAAAAAGGGGGGGGAGTTCTTTTCCCCCCATTTTGCCCATTTTGAGACTTGCTTGGAGGGGTGTCAGGGGATAGGCCCGAGCCTGCCCGTTGGAAAAATTTTTTTGTCCCGACCCAAAGGAAAAAAAGTGTGATGTCGGATTTATTGTTCCGCCCCTTGGCTGGCATCCCGAATTTTTTGGGACCAGGACTTTTTAGTCGGTCCTTTTGGGGCCCCCTTGTCCGCGATGTCAGGGGAAATTTTTTTCGTCCCGCGGGGTTGCTCCCCTCCAAACCTTTCTCTCGCTCTAGGGTTTTTGATGCCATGCCTTGCCAAAAAACCATGGCCCATATCTCTAGGATTTCATTTCCCCATCTTCCTGTTTCTCAAGAATGCCACCACTGGGGAATTTGGATAGGTTTTTTCCAAAAAGATACATCTTGTGCCATTACCTAAAATTTCCCCCTTTCCCCTTGAATTGGTGCCGTTGTTCCTTCACACGTGGTTCTTTTCCGGCTTCCTAGAACATGTGTCTGACAGGGGAGCCCATTTTTTTCCAAAATTTGGAGGATTTTTGTTCTAAACTGGGTGTTAAATTGTCTTTCTCCTCGCATTTCATCCCCCCAACCCCCAATTTTTTCAAACTAAAAGAGAACAAACCAGACATTAGACTTATCTAAGATGCTTTGGGCTGCTGATCGGGATGACGGGGTCTTTTTTTTGCCTTTGGTGAGTTTGTTTTAAAAAAAGGGGCTAGCTCTGCCACTTTGATTTTCTCCTTTTTTCTGTAATTCGGGTCACCCCGTTTTTCTTCAGACGACGGCTTCTGTCTGTCCAGGGTTGACTCTGTTGTTGACGTATGCAGCAGATTTGGACCGGTAGTGGAGGGGTTGTCCTTCTTCGGGAAAAAAAGGCCCAGCGGTTTGCTAACCGGGCAAGGACTGAGGTCCCGGTTTAAAAAGTGGGGGACTTGGTCGGGTTGTCCCAAAAAATTCCTAGAGAGTACACCCCAAAATTTTAAGCCTATTCATTGGGACCTTATAAAACTGGTTTATTAATCCTTTTTTTGTTTGCTTCTTCCAGGGACTTTTAAATCCTAACTGTTCCACAAAAGTTTTTTAAGATTTTGTTGAGCCGGGTTCCGCTGCTGTGCCCCCTGACCCGGTTTTGGGTTGAGGGCAACGGAGTATGTGGTTGAAAAAATTTTGGGATTCCGTTTTTCTAGAAAAACTCCAGATTTGGTTAAATGGAGGGGTTAGGGTCGGGGAAGTAATTCTTGGTGTTTGCTTCGGAACCCCCCTGCTAGGAATTTATCCGTGCGTTCATAGAACTTCCGGCCCGACCTGGTTGTCAAATGAGGGTTCGGTGACCCTCCTAAAGGGGGGGTACGTGTGAATGGGTTTGAGATGTTTTCTGACGGGCCCTTCTGGGGGTTAAAAGCTACTAGGGGGGATTGTGAAGACTGGAATCGGGTTTACGATTGGTCTTTTTTAAAGGGGAATCATTTTCCCATCAGGGTTTCCCGGGTGACAATTTTTGGGTCTGAATCCTCTTTCCAGTTTCCCTTTGTAGCCTGTTTTTGGGTTCTGACTCCTGCTATCAAAAACAATTTTTTATTTTGTGTTTTTGCTATATTTTTGCTTTGTCCTGCATTCTGGGGGGGCCTTCAGGGTCCCCCCCGGGGGGTTTTGCCCTTCAGTTCAGTTTTAGCCACTGTGTTTTTTCTTTTCTTTTTTCCAGTTTTTTCAGTGGCTCGTTTCTGTTACACAGAAACTAATTTTGGGGGAGAGGTCGTGTGATTCAGGGTTTTGAAATTTTAGAGTTGGTGTTTTTAGGGTTTTTTTGGGATTGCAGAATACCCTTCCTTTCCCTTTTTTATTTTGATAGTTTGGGGCCCCCCGTTTGTCAACTTTTTCTTTTTTTTGTCAGTATTTCTTTTGTCTAACCCCCATTTACATGTTTTTGGGGGCTTTTAAATTTTTCTTTGGGGTTCTGCTCGGGGGGGTAGCTTTCCTATTTCTATCTTTTGGTGTAGTTGTTCTCAGGCTGTGACGAGCGTCTAGGACCAACTAGGGAAAGCCCCAAAGGGTGCCCTATTTGGGGGTTTTCAGGTATGCAATCTCATAGATTCCAACTGCTCTGGGATTTTCCTTTTTTTCCTGCACTCCTCATTACCCAACATAACTTTTTGGGTTTTAGTGTTTTACGTAGTCTGTGACTTTTCATTTTTGATGAATTACCCCAGTTAGTTCTTCAACCACTGCTGGTTGTAGTTGCTGACGTGTGTCACGCCTCACCCCCCAAATTTTTCTCTAATTGGGCTGCTCCATTAATTTTTAAAAAAAATTTAAACTATTAGTGTGACGCGCTTCCATCCGTATACAAAACATTGTTCAAAACCCCATAGAAGTACACAAAGGGGCCTTTACACTATGAACATTTGTTTTCAGTGTTCACGTAGTTG
>JARQOD010014318.1:0-10191 GCA_033576555.1 Oophaga sylvatica
TTCTTAACTACACCCTGCATCATCACCATAGACTTCCAGGGACCCGTCTCACCTGTGGGAGACTTACCACCCAGCTGCCCCCATAACATCCCCTGTGAAGATCCTTATAGCAGCGCTGGTCCAATTGATCAGATACCACAGATGGCGTCACGAACTACCTATCCTTACAAATCCCCTGTAAATATCCCCCATTGCATGACCGCCAGGGCCACGGACCGAGTCCCGCTGCCAGTGACATCTCCCATAGAAATCAATGGGCTCGGCTCCGAGTACCCCATAGCCCTGGTATCCACCTCAGTGTGGTGCGCGTCAACTCTTGGCGTCACGAACAGGATCCGAAAGCTTGCAATTGTGAGTCCTGTGTGCCTATTGAACTGTTTGGTGAAAAAGACTGTTTGCTGCATTTGGCGCCAAATACCGCCATTTTACCGCCATGTTCGCGCCCTGAGGCGCTGGTGAAGAAGGTGGGCGTGCATTAGTGGGCGTGTACCCCCCCTGTGGCGTGAAAGTTATGGCCGCCCCAAAAAGAGCTGTACCTGATCCTCTATGTCATGGAGAAGGTGGATGCGGTGCTGGAAGATGTGGCCCGCCACCGCAAAGAAGTGGAGGAGATGGAGAAAAGCTGGCGTGCCCTGAAACAGCGGCTGCTGTGGGACGCAATGCTCTCTCCCCCAAGAACGAAGCCATTACCTGTACTCCCTGTGCCACCACTGCAAACGGCTGATGAAGAACCGGAGGCCGGCTCCAAAAGTGCTGATCCCGACTCCACCGATGAAGCGGCAGGAGAGAAGGAGGCTGAGGAGGCCCTGCTCGTTCCGGAGTGCCAGCCAGGCCAGGAGGCCGCAGTGGAGCACAGTCCCCTGGTAGGGACACCGGAGGGGACCCAGACGTCCATGACGGAGATCGACTGGGATGAGATGGAGCGTCTGGACGATGTGACTTACGACCTCCAAACCGGAAATGCCTGGCAGCACTGCGAGAAAGTGAGACAACAGCAGGAGGAAGAGAGAAAGATACAGCGAGACCGACAGGAATGGCATGAAAAGTTCTTCGCTGATAAAGAAACCGTCCGCCGAGATAAAGGTACCCGACGGGAACCGCGGCGGCAGGGGTGCGTCACCGAATTTCAACTCCGCAAGGGCTGGGGCTTTATCCGTGAGCCGGGCCTCTATCCGGGGATCTTTGTGAGCCGCCGGGATGTAGAGTCCCACTTGCCCATCGGTCATCCTGGGAGGGACCTGATAAATGGGGACATAGTGAGCTACACGCGACACTGGGGTTTAAAGGGATGGTATGCCCTAAACGTCTCCATCGTCAGTGACCCCGTCCCCGACGCCGGTACCGTACACAATACCGAAGCGTCCCAGTCCCAAGCTCTCACCGCACCAGGCCGTGCCCCGGCATCGCCCCCTGCATACTCATCTCGACCTACGTCGCCCCCTGCATCGCAATCGGCGACCCACTCTGCATCGCAACCTGTGATTACTTCGGCATCGCCCCCTGCGACTACCTCAGCAACGCAACCAGCATCGCAAGTTACTGTGGCCCCTGCAGCGACGCAATCGGCGTCCTACAGAAAAGAAGTACCCGTTGGGTCCACCGTTAGAATGAGAACTGTGGCCACTCAAACGCTGATAGCAGGCCATGACTTGTTTGTTATGCGTTCAAAAGAACACCGCGTCGTTCCCGCCCCAGGAGTGGAAGACGTTATTGAAGTTTACAAGAAAAATGAAAGCCAGTAGGACCCAGACAGGGGTTTACTGCAACTAAAGAATGTAAAAAGTTGGAAGAAGTTTGGCAGAATTGCACTTTATTGTCTTTTACTGATATGTATGAAAATGTTACATAGCTTGCATGTTCAGATAGAATACCCCGGTTGGGTAAAGCAAGTTAAAGTGAATACTTGAAATATATGTATATGTGTCTTTTCTCATGCATGGACCGCGTGGCTGTGGACTATGCCTGCCCAGAACTTGTAATGTAAATAGTTTGCACTACGGTGCCTTATCTTGGTTTTACATGAAACCATTACTATCTACCTCTGAAGAAAAACCCGTATGGTGTGGCCTAGAGTGAGGTCTGCAGTCAGAAGTCCTGCAGCCCACCCAGGACCCACGTGGGAGGTTTTTGGTGCGGGTCCTCCACAAGAATATTATCTTGTATTATGAGAATGTTTTGATACTTTTGATACTTTTGTATTTTTCTAATGTACAAATTGTAACGTTCAAGAAGTCTTACCTCCCGGATGGGATGAGTTAAAATGTTGTTGTTAAATGCAAAACAAAAATGTTTTTCTTTTTCTCTTTTACAGCCCGGGAGTGCTGTGTTTAACCAAGGGGGATGTGTGGCCCAGCTATGTCAGGCACACATATCCAGGAGAATGCACAGGAAGGTAACCGCAACGCTTGATATCCATTCACTTCACTCACACTTTCAGACACACCCATCAGGGGTATAAAAGGGAGTGACACGTAGCAGTGAGTCAGTCAAGCTCCGGGTGGCTCAGGAGTGAGTCATCCCTAGTGCAGTCTTTCGTTCAGTTTTGGAGGGAGAGGAGTTCAGTCAGTCTGTTTCCTGTCTTAGGACAGTGCAGTTCAGTCTCAGTCCAGTCTGGACTTGGAGGATACTGAGAGCTGCTCAGTGAGCTGTAGAAGAAAGCTGACATTTCCATCAAAAGCTACAAGTGCTTATGTTAAGAGCGGGAAGCAGGGCGAAGGGCGCAGTGCAGAAGACAGAGAGAAGTGCTTTAGGTATTGGATTACCTGCACTAATTCACCGGACACCGGGGTCCGAAGCGTTGCTAGTGCTTCATGCTTAGTAACAAGATACCCGGAGGCTATCTGGACTACAGGTCGCAGAGAGCAGCCCTAAGCGCTGATACGTAACCGGAGTCAGGGAGAACGGGGACTTTGAGCTAGGCCAAGCAAAAGTAAGGACTTAGTTCTCTCAACATCTGAGAATCAGAGACATAGAAGGCTCCACCACAATGTCAGCCGGGCTTGGCAGCTATTGAGAAAGCTGGAGTTTGTAGAGTTAACTTCGCTTCATGCAAGTTTGGACTCAGATATATATGAAGTAAAGGAGGCCTCTAACCTGCTCAGCGGTTACCCGAATGTGCATTCTCCACCCCAACCAGCTCCCCGGGATCTTCTTGAAACACCTACAAGTAAAGGTATGAAAAGAAGCTGCATTGTGTGTGACTGAATTCTTAACTACACCCTGTATCATCACCATAGACTTCCAGGGACCCGTCTCACCTGTGGGAGACTTACCACCCAGCTGCCCCCATAACATCCCCTGTGAAGATCCTTATAGCAGCGCTGGTCCAATTGATCAGATACCACAGGTGGCGTCACGAACTACCTATCCTTACAAATCCCCTGTAAATATCCCCCATTGCATGACCGCCAGGGCCACGGACCGAGTCCCGCTGCCAGTGACATCTCCCATAGAAATCAATGGGCTCGGCTCCGAGTACCCCATAGCCCTGGTATCCACCTCAGTGTGGTGCGCGTCATATACAAGGATGGGAGGGTGGAGCGGAGCCATGTATACAGGATGGGAGGGTGGGAGCAGAGCCATGCATACAAGGATGGGAGGGTGGAGCGGAGCCATGCATACAAGGAGAGGAGGGGGAGAGGAGCCATGCATACAAGGATGGGAGGGGGGAGCGGAGCCATGTATACAGGATGGGACAGGGGAGTCATGTATACAAGGATGGGAGAGGGAACCATGCATACAAGGATGGGAGGGTGGGAGCGAAGCCATGTATACAAGGATGGGAGGGTAGGAGTGGTGCTTTGCATACAAGGATGGGAGGGTGGGAGCGGAGCCATGCATAAATAAACTACATAAATATTCTAGAATACCCTATGCGTTAGAATCGGGCCACCATCTAGTAGTAGTTATATTCTTCTACATAGGAGCCATATTATTGTAGTTCTATTCTTGTCCATGATCGAGGAAAACCCCCAGCCTGGAGTGTGGCCTGCAGCATGGACCTGGTGGTGATGGAAAGCTGGAAATGGTGGCTGGTGAGTCTTCTAAACCTGCTTGTTATGTTGCTGGATTAAGTGCTATAGTTACAAGGCAAAGTATTTTTAAGCTTGAATTTCAAATCAGCAAATTAAAAGATGAAATTAAGAATGAGACTGATCCAAAGATAAAATCGATGAAATATGAGAGCCTGGACGATTGTAGACGAGAGCTGGTCATTTGAAAAGAAAACTTGGACAAAGCTGTAAACTCTGTGCCCAGAAAGGAAACTTGAGCTATGGAGAAAAAGAGGGGAACCAGAGCCCAGAAGGCGAATAGAAAACGCTTCATTGACATTGGCCATTAAATATAAAACTGTGTATGATGTGGAGCCGGGAAGACTGGTAAGAAATGCAGCACTTATATCAGCCGCACAATGTGAGGGACATGAGGCAGCAGATGATGCAGGAAACGCTGCAGAGGAAAGTGTGTCAGCAAACGAGGGGTTAACTTCAGTGGACGCTGTATGCAGCATTGAAGTGAGCACAGCTCCTGTGAGCGATAAAAAAGTGCCCCCTGTAATAACACTGTGTGTGAGACCCCGCTCAGTGCTGTGAGACCCCCCTCACTGGTGCTAGCAATTGCCTGTCTGCAACATATAAAAACATTATAATGGACTCTGAACCCTCCACGTCAGTGAATGGAGGCCACATTGTGCAACAATAATTAGTGGAGCTGGGCGTTTTTGCAGCACAAACAGGTGTCAGTAGCCATGGGGCTGGGGAAAGCTCTAGCACTGATCCACCTGTGGCTGGGGAAAGCTCCAGCACTGATCCACCTGTGACTGGGGAAAGCTCCAGCACTGATCCACCTGTGGCTGGGGAAAGCTCCAGCACTGATCCATCTGGTGCTGGGAAAAGCTCCAGCACTGATCCACCTGGTGCTGGGAAAGCTCCAGCACTGATCCACCTGGTGCTGGGGAACGCTCCAGCACTGATCCACCTGATGCTGGGGAAAGCTCCAGCACTGACCCAACTGCTGACAAACATCAGTTCAGGAGACTGTTCTTCAATGTCACAAGACTAGTGAACCCTCCACCTCAAAGGAGGAATGCAGTCAGGATAAAGTACATAGGACCAGAAGAAAACATTCCATCCATAATATATATTGGGAAAGTTCTTCTGAAAGCGCTTATGAACTTTAAGGCGTCTAATGTCTACTCTCTTATCCATGTCCCATCCAGCAGGATCTATAACATCAGCTTTAAGCTCCAGTGTGATCTGGATCTGTTCTGGAACATCTATATTGACACTACATTGACACTCACCATGAACTGCTCTCGTATCACATGCTCATTGTGTGGACAGTTCGGGCATACAAAGGACAAATGCACAGGACCCGTCATCTGTAACCTGTGCTCAGGACCTGGGCATGTGTTCCGGAATTGCCCGTAGGCAGAGCATAAAAAATATAATGGCCAGACCTCCTTGGAAATTATGAAAGATGTCACAAGAGGTGCATATTTTGTCCAAGAAGCCAGCAATGATGAGGTTAGAAGTCATGGTAGCAGTCAACATGTTCCAGAGTCTGATGTATTACTAACGGATGCTGCACTACTAGGACCACCAGCCACTGAAGAAATGCCTAAAGTACCACCAGCCACTGAGGAAACATCTAAAGAGCCACTAGCCACTGAAAAACCATATAAAGTACATTTAGCTGCTAAGGAAAGACGTAAACCACCATCATTGGCTACTAAAGTACGATCTAAACAAAGGTCAGCCACTACATTAGGGCCTAAAATACCAGTAACTAAAGAGAGACCTAAGGTGTTCAGAAAACCTGTCACCAAACCGTCCCAGCAGCAGCCCAGTACAACTGTAGAAGCCGTTACTCTGTCCGCAGAGTCCAGTGTGGATGTGGAAGGTTTTATGACTGTAAAAAGAAAAAAAGTCTTTGTGGATTCGTTCAGAGAAGTCACAACAGCACAGAAAACCTCTGATCCTCCAGTGCTGGCAATAAGTCCAGGACGTTACAATGTACTAGGAGAAGAAGACTAAGAAGAAGAGGCACAAATGGAACAAGGTCCTTAATGCACAATAGAAAATTTCTCTGGTGAGGTGGATCCTGACCCTTCAGTGTCTATGAAGAGATGGGGCACTGCAGGTGACAGCAGTGGAAGGAGGAAGAAGACCAGAAAGTCTAAGTGATCAGGATGCGGCTGAGAATAAGCTCCATTACTGTAAACAGTGAGACGTATCTGAAGGGCAATGCCCATGTGAACGCAGCCAAGAGAGACTGGAGACTTGGTCCATCATTCTGGTCTTTCAGTCTGGAGAGAAATGACGGTGTGGGGATTTTGTAATACCATGGATGTCCAGGTCCGGTCCCTGTCTGATGCTGGACTTTTACACTGGGCTCCAACCAATATGGAGAGATAAACATTTATGTTCTGTAGACCAGAAAAAAGCGGAGGGAACTGTTGGGATTTGACAATGTTTTCTAATGCTATTGTGTATGTGATGTAGCAATAAAATATTTATTTCCTTTATTTATTATTTTGTGATTTTAATGTAAATATTCTGTAATATAAGGTTGCGAGTTTTAAATAAAATGATCATTATAGTAGTTATATTCTTGTACATAGGAGCAGTAATATAGTAGTTATATTCTTGTACATAGGTGGCAATATTATAGTAGTTATCCAGAAAAAAGAAAATTCGGCACACCAACCCGTAAAAAAATATATAGAAAAACTTTATTTGGCTACTCAAGCCATAGAAAATGTGAAGACAACTGACACGTTTCTGGTGCACTAAAAGCACCCTTAGTCATAGGTATGATATTATAGTAGTTATATTCTTGTACATAGAGACAGTATTATAGTAGTTATATTCTTGTATATAGGAGCAATATTATATTAGTTATATTCTTGTATATAGGAGCAGTATTATAGTAGTTACAGTGCCTTGCGAAAGTATTCGGACCCCTGGAACTTTTCAACTTTTTCCCACATATCATGCTTCAAACATAAAGATACCAAACGTAAATTTTTGGTGAAGAATCAACAACAAGTGAAGTTGAACGAAATGTATTGGTTATTTTAAATTTTTGTGGAAATACAAAACCTGAAAAGTAGGACGTGCAATATTATTCAGCCCCTTTAACGTAATACTTTGTTGCGCTATCTTGTTGCGATTACAGCTGCAAGTCGCTTGGGGTATGTCTCTATCAGTTTTGTACATCGAGAAACTGAAATTCTTGCCCATTCTTCCTTGGCAAACAGCTCGAGCTCAGTGAGGTTGGATGGAGATCATTTGTGAACAGCAGTTTTCAGCTCTTTCCTCAGATTCTCGATTGGATTCAGGTCTGGACTTTGACTTGGCCATCCTAACACCTGGATATGTTTATTTGTGAACCATTCCATTGTAGATTTTGCTTTATGATTGGGATCATTGTCTTGTTGGAAGACAAATCTCCGTCCCACAACAATGAATCAAAAGACAGCGCCTCAGACAGTGGTGAAAAGTAAGTCTTACATTTTATTCTGCCTCCTGTGGTGATGTTTCGGTCCGAAGACCTTTTTCAAATCTTCGTCCCAGTCTCAGGTCTTTTGCAGACTCCAACAGGTTTTCTTCAAGAATGGTCCTGTATTTGGCTACATCCATCTTCTCTTCAATTTTAACCATCTTCTCTGTCCCTGCTGAAGAAAATCAGGCCCAAACCATGATGCTGCCACCACCATGTTTGACAGTGGGGATGGTTGCTCAGAGTGATGAGCTGTGTTGCCTTTACGCCAAACATATTGTTTGGCATTGTTGCCAAAAAGTTAGATTTTGGTTTTATCTGAGCAGAGCACCTTCTTCCACATGTTTGGTGTGTCTACCAGGTGGCTTGTTGCAAACTTTAAATGACACTTTTTATTGATATCTTTGAGAAATGGCTTTCTTCTTGCCACTCTTCCATAAAGGACAGATTTGTGCAGTGAACGACTGATTGTTGTCCTATGGACAGACTGTCCCCCCTCAGCTGTAGATCTCGGCAGTTCATCCAGAGTGATCATGGGCCTCTTGGCTGCATCTCTGATCAGTTTTCTCCTTGTTTGAGATGAAAGTTTAGAGGGACGGCGGGGTCTTGGTAGATTTGCAGTGGTATGATACACCTTCCATTTCAATATGATCGCTTGCACAGTGCTCCTTGGAATGTTTAAAGTTTTGGAAATAATTTTGTATCCAAATCCGGCTTTAAACTTCTCCACAACAGTATCACGGACTTGCCTGTTGTGTTCCTTGGTCTTCATGATGCTCTCTGTGCTTCAAACAGAACCCTTAGACTATCACAGAGCAGGTGCATTTATACGGAGACTTGATTACACACAGGTGGATTATATTTATCATCAGTAGTCATTTAGGACAACATTGGATCATTCAGAGATCCACAATGAACTTCTGGAGTGAGTTTGCTCCACTGAAAGTAAAGGGGCCGAATAATATTGCATGCCCCTCAAAAATTTAAAATAACCAATACATTTCGTTCAATTTCACAATTGTGTCCCACTTGTTGTTGATTCTTCACCAAAAATTTACATTTGGTATCTTTATGTTTGAAGCATGATATGTGGGAAAAGGTTGAAAAGTTCCAGGGGGCCGAATACTTTCGCAAGGCACTGTATATTCTTGTACATAAGGAGCAGTAATATAGTATTTACATTCTTGTAAATAGGGTCCGTATAAAAGTAGTTATGTTCTTGAATATAAGGTCAGTATTACAGTAGTTACAGTATATTCTTGTACACAGGAGCAGTATTATATTAGTTATATTCTTGTACATAGGAGAAGTATTACAGTTGTTATATTCTTGTATATAGGGGCAGTAGTATAGGAGATATAGTCTTGTACACAAGAGCAGTGTTATAACAGTTGTAATCTTGTATATAGGGAGCAGTGTTATAATAGTTCTATTCTTGTACATAGGAGCAGTATTATAGCAGTTATTTTCTTGTACACAGGAGCAATATTATAGTAATTATATTTTTGTATACAGGGGGCAGTATTACAATTTTGACCACATATGTATTCCAGTACATAAGAGCAGTATTATAGTAGTTATTTTCTTGTACATAGGGGCAGTATTATACTGTAGTAGTTATATTCTTTTACATAGAGACAGTATTATAATAGTTATATTCTTGTACATTCGAACAGTATTATAGTAGGTATATTCTTGTACATAGGGGCAATATTATAGGAGTTATATTCTTGCACATGAGGGGCAGTATTATAGGAGTTATGTTCTTGTACATTGGAGAAATTTTATAGTAGTTATATTCTTGTACATAGGAGCAGTAATATAGTAGTTATATTCTTGTTCATAGGGGCAGTATTATAGTAGTTATGTTCTTGTACATAGGGGCAGTATTATAGTATCATATTCTTCTACATGGGACAGTATTATAGTAATTATATTCTTGCACATGGGGGCAATTTTTTTTGTAAAAACTAAACAATTACAAATAAATTTAACAAAATTCCTCCAGTAATACAAAACTAAATTCACTTGGAATGTACATACTGTACATTCATTACATATCCAGATTATACATATAAAATTAACTTAGAGTCCATACTTCTGTTTGAAAAAAAAAAACACGTGAGCTCATCATATTTCAACCAGTGACACATCCTTCCATAACTTAACATTTCCTAGTTTTTCCTAATGATTTTACCTATTTGAGTCTGCGCCACAGATTTGAGTCGGAGTTATTCTGCCCACCACAGGTCTCGATTTCAGACTCTATCTGAGTGCCCTCAGGTAAGCGCTTCAGCCTTGATGGAGAACAGTCCTCTACGTCGCTATCACACTCTGCGTCGATTCTTTTAAGGTCATCCTCAAAATCACCGTCAGACTCAGACAGAACATCAGACCTATTTGATACAACCATTACACCTGCAGAACTCTGGACCTTCTTCCTGGCTCCTTGGCCAGTGTCATACTCCTTCTCAGGTTTACGGGAGGCCTTGTCCTTTTGCTTCCTTTTAGTCTGATTATTGCTATTTCCTTCAGACACAGATGGTAGTACTGAAGTAATGCCTTCCTGTGCCTGCTGCTCCTGAGGGACAACCTCCATACTCCCCTATGCACCCTCTGAAAGCTGCTGCTCTGGCGTTACCTGAGTAGACCCCTGGTGGACCTCTAGTCTGGTCATTATTTCCCCTG